>PVKN010034448.1:0-11827 GCA_004027915.1 Capromys pilorides
CTAAAATCAGTAATATAAACTATCTTAGGAAACTACAGGAGAAAAAATCTAAGCCTGAAGCAAGCACAAGAAAGTAATTAATAAAACTAGACCAAAGATCAGTGGAACTGTAAATGGGAAATCAACTTAAAAATCAATAAAGCAAAGAACCAGGACATTGAAACATAACAAAATTCCAAAATGTGTGGCTACAATGAAAAATAGAGAATAAAATGGTGAGCTCCAAGGCTATGAAGCTAGACAAAGCATGGCATTTTTGAGAAAGGAAAAAAAAAATGGGGAATTGCATTCATTGAAAGGGAAAAAGGCTACATGCACAGCTGGAGAAGGAACAAGATGTTGCAAGTCCTGGAGGCCATTGTCTGAAGGTTACACACTGTGTTAGCTGCAGCGGCTAGGCATACAAGAGAGCGAAGCCCACAGGGGAACTATAGCAATTTCTACTTCAGCACTGTTGCCTTTAATACCGGGTGTGAAGAGTAAATCAATGCAGGAAGATTGAAAGACATTGACCTATAAGGGGCAACAGTGGAATTATAGAAAACTACATGTGTGGGACATCCTTTGCGAAACAGAATACACAGAATGTCCTGATAGAGTAGAAATTCAGAAAAAGAGAATGTAAAGGATCAAATATTTTTCCTAGGATTCGTTTAGAGGATGAGCTGAGGAAGAGAAGCATGCAAAGGACGCTAAGATGGGAATTCGGAAAGTAGATGAAGTGAAGGAAAAGAGAACTTTGGAAGAAGAAATATCTCAAAAGGTAATTAAGTGCATCAGATGCTACTGAAGCAAAATCAAGTTAGATAAGAACACAGAAATGTCCACTACAGTTAGCAACATAGCGATTATTTTTCACTTTGGTTTTGACAAGAGTAGTTTCAGTAAATTGATGATTATGGAAAAATTCATACTATAACAGCACAAAAAGTAAATAATAAAGTGTCTTAATTACTCTTCTCTCGTTGCTGGGACAAATACCCGACATCCAAAATGAGGGAAAGAAAGGTTTATTTAGCTCACAGTTACTGGAGGTTTCAGTCCATACTCAGCTGGCTCCAAGGCAGAGTGGCACATGGCAGAGGGCAGCCTTTCATAGAGGCAGCTAAGAGCAAGAGAGCAGGGAGAGGCAGCAGCAGCTCAAGCAGCTAACTTCTCTTCCTTCCTTACATTGAAATGCAAATCACCTGCCCCAGGGGAGGTGCAGCACTCATATCCACAATAATCAATTACAAATTCCAGAAGCTGCCCCATGACTGCATGAGGCTTTGGGGGACACCTATACACAAACCATTACATAAAGAAAACCAAAATATGTGTTAATCTACCATGTATGTTATTAAGAAGGCCTTTGGCTTACTGTAGGCTAAGAGTATTTACATTTGGGGGAATCAAAAGTTATGAATTGTTTTTTTTTTATTTTTGTTATGTTTTACTACAAAGGTCAGTACTGCTAATCTCTATTAATCAGTTGTCGATTGTATATTTTAAGAATGTTTAAAAATGAATGTTCATTCATACCCATCATCTATCTCTTTATTCTCCTTTTTACTGCTAGGCAGTTAACTACCCCAGTTATTTTTGTTCATCTAAGAAATGTGGGTGAACTATGGTACATATTGGTATCATTTTGGGGTATAACTTGGATAAATCATGATTCACATACATACTTGATTTTTTCATCACTAAATTTACAAAAATGCTACAATTGATTAGAATAATGAGAGGGAAAATGAATTTCAGTTAGGGTTTATGACAAGCTCAGACCATCTTTCAGGACAAATGACACCAGCCTCCCATCACCCAGATGACTGACATGGAAAGTTGCTAAGTACTGCCTTGACCAATACAGGCCACACCTCATTCACCATTACTTTCACAGGAGAAAGGATAAAACAAAGCACATTAGGCCTGTGAGTATTAGGCCCATGAGCCTCTCAGCATCGAATTCTGCCTTCTCTGAAGTGGTTCTAAGTGGTGAGATTTGGAATAGCCAGGAGTCACAAGGCTGTTGTCCTTCATCCCAAAAGAGTCACGCTTCTTTGTCTTAACATGACAGGATTCGATGAGCAAAGCTTTACTGTAGTGACAGAGATAAGAAAAATCTCCAACAAATGTTTCTCTAGCATGTTGATTATTTTAACTTAAAAGAGAAAGAAAAGAAAAAGTAAGAACAAGTGGAATTTCATCTCCCTTACACTAGCAACAGCTGCAGGCAGATAAGAGAGGGCATCTTAGAGCCACTCAGAAATAGCTACTCCCCAAGAGGGTCTGGAATTTTCTCTTCATGTGCAGAAGTGGAAACCTCTTGTCTATTGAGGAATAATAGATAAATTAGGCTCACAATTAAATGCTCTAACTACAGCAAGAGAATTATTTAGAACCCAAATGTAATAACTCATTCAGGGTACCCGGAAGTTCACAGAATTTAGTACTCTGATGCGGATTTAGTACTCACCCTGAAAAACGCCATTGCCTTTCCAAAGCTGTGAATGTGATTCTTTAGTATAACAATGAATGGAAAAAGAAATCCATTATTAGAGAACTAAGTAGAAGACATGGAAACCTTTCTATGTGAGTTTTAAATGTGTTTGTCTTTTTTCTCATATCTATTACTTTCAGATCCAAGATTACCCTCATTTTTAATTTACTATCCTTATAGTTTCATCTCTGTTGACTTTATTTCAATTTCCCTGGTATGGGTCATGCTTATCTGTGTGGCTTCTATGTTAAAAGTAGCCATCTTCCAGTTGGTTTACCCTTTTCTTTCATTTATGCTTTTTAATTCATTTGTGTTATACACGTTTACTGAGCCCCACCACACCCCAGGTCCTGCTGAGGACATTTGTCTGTATTACTGTCCTACTGGAAACATAGTAATCATGTCAAACAAACACTAGTGTTATTTAAGAACAAACAGAAACTTCAGTTATATTCTCCCCCAGAATCCCAGCTGGCTTCTGAGGTCTTCTGGAGGTATCTTTAGAACAGTATCTTGATCTGCTTGCACCTCCTGTGTTGTCACCCCCACTCTTCTAGAACATCCATAGTGGGAAGATTGTGAATGTTGGCAATGGTCAAATGTGGTCCAAATTCACTCCCACATACCAAGTGCAAAATTGAAATGAGTTTTGTAAGTTCTTCAAGCTTCCATGTGCTCATGGACTAAATGGAACAATCACTTCTGGCCCATGGGATCAAAGGCATCATTACAGATTTACTCATTTGTTGGGACAAGAAAGAGTTAAAATAGAGATAGGTTAAATAGTCTACAGAGCATGTGAGACAAAAAAAAAATTTTCAAGAAGACAACAGCTAAAAAATAACCAACAACACTTGAAATTCTTCAAGGATATCCTGTTTTTGTGTCCTTGCTCCCAAATGCCTGGAAGGATGTCACATATAGCCTAAACATTTACCTTAGACACATATGATGAGAGCTTGTTATGCTCACCCAAAGTAATCCAAAGGCTGAGCTTCAATATATATATAAAAATAAAGACCAAAAGCAGCATGGCAGCCTTTTGCTCAAGCCCTCGCTTTGCTTGCATTGAGCCAACACCCGTGAATCTTTCCCAACATTCATACAGAGAGGTAATCAATGAACATTACTTCCCCAATGCATACTCCCTGCTTACATATTTCTCTTAACATCTTTCTCTTATATATCCACTCACTGTATATTTAGTAGGTACCTACCACATGGCAGGCATAGTGTTAAGTTCTAAGGTCATAGGGGGAAGAAAAACCTCTCACAGAAGGCATATCCTCTGGAGCTTTCTTCTCTGTTGTAATATAAAAACTTTAAGCAAAGAGAGCTAGACATTTTTCCACTTTGAAAGCAAGGGAGAAAGTGTCAGCTCCAAAATTTCCAAATAAGAAGAGTTTGATGAAATGGAGAGTTGCAGTGAGGCTATATTTGCAAAGGAAGCCAAATTTTTGCTAAAACATCTATGCAAGTGGGAAGGGGGTGGTGATGGAAGTTAAACCACCAGTAAAACTCAGCCAAGTCTTCTGCAGAAAAGACCTGCTTCCGCCTACCTGCATGACAGAGGCCACACAACAACCTTGAGATGTAGATATTTATTATTACTTTTCCTATTGTGAAATTTGAATCAATAATTCTTAAAAGGATTAATATATAGTGTTATGGTTTATGTCTAGTTGTTCCCACAAAGCCTCATGCAATCATGGGTTTGAGACTTGACTCATGATCCACTGGGATTATGTGTTTTAGTACTGTTGGGACTATGGGCCTGAGTCCTTCTGGGATTATAGGTGTAGCCTAAGGTGGATAGGCTGAGGCAGAGATCCTGAATGTGATATAAAGAGAGACAGAGAGACAGACTTACACTGTTGCTCTGCTGCCTTGATTGGTTGGTTGCCTCTGTCACCATTTTGTTGCTGTTCCGCCACCATGACCTTGATGCTCTCTTCCCTGCTCCACTCAGCCTTGGGCCAGCCAAATATGGACTGAAACCTCCAGCAACTGTGAGCTACATAAACCTTTCCTTCCTTCATTTTGGGTGTCAGGTATTTGCCCCAGCAATGAGAGAAGAGTAACTAAGACTTATAGAAAGAGTATTCAACTCCAAATATTCTTCCTATTATCACAAGATTAAATAACTATTACAAACATTTGCAAAAACATTCACAAACCTCATAGGGTATAAAAATAACTTATGCGATTGCCTGACCAATACATGAACTGGAATTGCCTTGTGTTTTCTTTTGTCATATTCTTTGTCTTAAACACTTGGTCTTCTTCTAATCAGCAGGGGCAGCCAAGTCTAAATATTGAAAAGTAACATCTTAACTACCTTATTCCTTTCAAGAGGCTATTTAGTCATATGTTTTCTTAAGTGTCCATATGCCAGAGGACTTTTTAAAACTAACCGAGCTCAGTTATTAATATATACTTCAATTCTTCACATCTGTTTTGTTTTTATTCCTGGCAAGCCCTTTTTCTCCACGGTCAGCACTATATATTTAATATAGCTTTAGAAGAGAATTCTATTCTCTTCTGATTCATACATCACTAGCAAATACTAGCAAAGATCCAATTCTCAGTTGCAAGCACAAAATAGTCCTGCATTTTCACCTTTGAAAGCCCATTTCTTTCAACAACTGTTCTCCTAACCTGGCATATTTCATCAAGATGAGCCAATCATTAGCAGATCTTGCAAGTTCCCATACCATAGTGACAGCTGATGTCTTTCTTTTAGATCTTCAGTTTGTTACATTACATCATAAAATCAGTGGTCGCTAGTTTAAAAGCAGATTTTTTTTTTTTTTGGCATTTATTTTTTGCTCAACTTATTTCCACGCCATAATTTTTTTTGTTCCTTCAGTTTCTTCCAGGATAACCTTTCTTCCATGCAACTTATTCTGGTTTCTTTTCAGTAAGGATTATCTCTACATTGCCAGGAGAACACAAGTACAGGTTTATATGAACATGGTCTCCACAAGAATGGCAGTACAACTTGAGTACTCTTTTCACTTGAATATGTTCAGCATCACTCTTACTTTTCAAGCATGGGGAGTAAAATTTCACCACGCTTCAGGCCTCTGATCCTATGTCCAGCTCCACTGCTTGGTCTGGGCATGCCTACCAACACCACTGTCATAATGCCAGAATGGAAAATGTTGTAAATTAGAATTTTTAAAACATGGTGTAACTTTGCAAATAGCACATCATTGTCAAAGTGAAAGCTTAGCAAACTGGATCAAACAAATTGCTATCATTTCATCAGCCAGGTTTCCTAGAACAATAGCATACTGCTTTGTTGTCTCCTAGCCTAGCAAACATCCAGCAAGAGAGCACAACCTAAACATCATGATAAAAATGTCTGTCTTCATCAGCTCAAAATGTCACGATAGAATGCCATTACCACAGGCACTGGTGTCTCACAACCCTACAGCCCAGAAGTCTGGGATCAAGTTGCTAGCATGGTTGGGCTTTGGCAAGACTTCCTGTCTTCTTGACATCACTGAGTTGTGTGGGAAGCAAGCTCTCATTGGGGCACAAACCCTAATACGAAGATCCCCACAATACTTCTAAACCTAATGAACTCCCAAAGGTGACAGCTCAAATACAAAGAGTAAGGCTCTAGCCTGCACACTGGAGGTGTGGGAGAAAGTATTCAGACCATAACAGTGCCCTCATCATCGTCTAGGCCATCGTCTGACTAAAAAAACTTTCAACTGCTGGCAATATCCTTAACTTGTAGACAGCCTTAAATGTAACCTTATGTTTGCTTTTCTAACCAAAATGCCAACCAACACAGTAGGAAAAAAGGAGAGCAGATAAAAGTAACAAGAAGTATAGATTTAGAATTAATCCAGAGGCCCAGATCATGTAGTCTCTGCCACAAATTCTGTGATCTCCCTTTCTCTAAGCTCATCTTGCCTATCAGAAAAAAAAAAAAAAAGAGTAAGGCATGGTATCTCCAAAATACTGCCAGTTGTATAATTAAGTAAATGTTTAGTGATTGAAAGAATGATGTGAAACCTATAATTACTAAAAAAGCACAGCATAAAGATCATTGAGAACTTCACAAAGAATTTTTTGCAGATGAAGCAGATGACTGAAATAGTCATGTGTTCACTTACCTCTTCATTCCCTGACTGAGCTCAGCAAAACCTTTCCATCTAGAAAACATTAATTCCTCAACCTATGGAGCAGGTGTGTGTAATCTACAGCTAAACAATTCTTAACATTGCTTGAGTGTTCACTATTCAGTAGGCATTTTCTAGACTTAGTTCATTTGATTTAATACCCTTGCCAAGGAGAACTTGTTACTTGTTTCTTCTCTGTGCTTTAACCATACCAGCCTTCTAACAGCAACTACAGTACGCTGAGCTCATCCCCCACTCCCTGACTTGTGTCCCTGCTGTCCTCTTATGCTCAGGACTTCACTCAGTACCACCAACCCCTTGTGAGTTTTTCTCCTAGTTGTCCTGGCAAAAGTGAAAACTGTGCCTTCACCCTGAATATTTTCCATCCCCTTGTGTGGTACTTTTCATGCAACTTATCACTATGTATATTTTCTGTCTCTTTCTATCCCCACCCCCCTACACTACTAACATCTATGCCCCATGAAGGGAAGAGCTTAAGTAGCTCCCAGGTAGGTCCACAGCACTTAAAACAATGTCTGCTTGGTTAATGGAAGCTGAAAGAAGGGATGTCATCTCTACCTTACCAAAAGAGAGACTGAGACCCAGAGAGGTTCACTGCCTTGCCCACCTACTAAGCTGGTAGATCTAAGATGAAAGTCCAAGGTTGCCTAACTTAATGTCTTTGTTGTTTCCCTTTTTTCTCAAACCACAGGGGTGTCTGAATACTGTCCGTAACCATTGGGCCAGGCCTGGTGGAGTATACCTATAATCCCAGAGCCAGGAACCTGAGACAGGATTGCTGCAAGTTCCAGTGTAGCCTGAGCTACAAAGTGAGTCCAAGGCCACCCTGCACTGTACAGTGACACCCTGCCTCCAAAAGACAAATAAAAAAAGCCATAATCGTTTTCTACTTTACATTTCTGTTTTGCTGATAATCTAAAATAAATAAAGAAAATATGTTTAGAATGAAATGGAAAATCATGTTATCTCCTTCGAAGGGAATAAAAACCCACAATTTTAGGGCCTACATTTGCTTGTAGGTTTGCAAGTAAGTTATTACTGTCTAAGAAAATGAGATTGTTCTTCAGTTGGAGTATAAATGATAGCACAACACGTGATAAGGAATCAAAGTTTCAGAACAGTTCAGACACAGGGAAGTGGTGAGAGAACTGAATTAGCACATGACTCATGATGACTCCAACACACCAAATTCATTGACCCTGAATCATAGCGTTTAACTGTTTTGGAGCAGTAAGTAGCTATGTCTGAAAATAGTCCTAAGGTCTTACCCTAGGGTGCCTGGATTACAAATTACAAGTCATCTGAAACTGTCCCAGACCCAGTTTGTTGGCCAACCTCCTCCCCCTGTAGGAAGGACTGTGACCCCAGTGAACCCCCACGATTGCTAGGAATCTTATTTCCCAAATAATTCTTTAATATCTGAACTGAAACCAGATATCCTAAGTATTTGAGTAATATATCTGTCTCATTTAACATGGCCATTTTCTTCTGTTTAGATCCTACAGCAATAAGGCAATAAGGAGCAAAGAACCTTCATTGAACAGACATCCCCACATGTGCAGCAAATCCTGCTAGCATGAAGACACCTCCCTTCCCAGGCAACCACTGCCTTTCCTCCCTCGTGAGTTTCTGATTAGTGTTATGATATTACCTCTGAGTCCTATTTTAAGATAGACAGTGATCATGATGGGCTCTAACTTGAGGGATAGGGCACAATCACAAAAAATTTACTCAGAACAGCTACCATATTAGTACAATGAAAAGAGGCCTATTTATCCAAAAGCTGGAACTCTGTAAACGTCAATTTAGATCCCATTGGCTTTCTAGGTTTTAGATATTTCGGTTGTAAACTTGATTTGGATTAAAGCTATATACAAGCTACAAACAGAAAGTGTTTACATCTGGTTGGATATTTACTCATATTTAATCAACCTTTAATAAGATCATTTAAATCAATACTAGAAGTTAGAAGATTTTGTTCTATTTGTGAGTTGTACGCTGTTACTAAGCCAAGTTAGTAACTCCAAGACTTTGATCAACACATATCGTTCAGCCATGGTAAGAGCTAGTAAGAGTTTGCATCTGAGTACAAAGAAATTTCTATTTTACAACCATGGCTGTTGTCTAAGGGACTCTCGGAACCTTTGCATGTGAGATAACAAGAAGGGTGCTACACACTGCACCCATATTGGAACTCATACTTTGAACTTCCCCTCTGTGGGCATAAGCTGTACTCCTCTGTGCTCCTAGAGACTGATACAAGAACTCTTTTACACAAAATTCTTCTTCAGTCCAGACTGCTTGAGAAAATTCTGACTTTATCAACATTACAAGCTCTTGGATATGAAAAGTGAACAGACAGTACTGGAACCCTGAAAATGTTCCCTGGTTTCTTATAGCATCAAGCCTTACCAGTTCCATTCCATGGAGCCAAATTTGAGTTTACCTAAGAAGCTTAGAATAGTGAGAGTTCTAGCAGATGCCGGAACCAACCAAGAAATATGAAGGACAGACTCGCTAGATGCCATCAGTTTTTTCTTCATTTGAACTTGATTATCAAATCTATTCCTCTTGGTCCAATGTCTCACCCTCCCTTGGCTTTCAGGGAGCTCTGGACAAGCAAGCGAGCCCCTAAAAATGAAGCCACAGGACTGCATCTCTGGTCTGATTAATTTGGGTTCTTCTAACATGTCTTTTTCCACAAATCAGTTGGGCTTTTAACACTTCCAACAAGTATAATTATAAACTCCTTTGTTACTGATGTTCTCAATAAAATTTTAAGTCCATAGGTTAATGAACTGGCTTATAGCAATGGTCTGAAGATATCAAATTTACTATTGATCCTCTCTTGGCATGCTGCATTCACCTCTTCCCCTGTCCATGAGTGCAATAGTCCAGAGATTTAGCATATTAACTCAAAATTCCAGAACCGTACTCCTTCTCACTTGCAATAAATGTAGGAGTGAATTTGAATATATAGAAATAGCAGCCAACTATGATAACAGAATAATTGGCAAAAAATGTGTGTCAAATGGTGTTGTACTTGTTAATTATTGTTTCATTTAAATATACAAATATTTATCAAGTGTGTTCATGTTTACATGGATTTTAAATCAAACACTTCTTGCACTCTTTTAGGAAAGGGTTTGTACAATTGATTTCTTTTTTGGTATTGAATTAGACTAAATAGGCCAGCAGAAAGCTCACAGGAACTGTTTAGACACCTGAGGTTAAAATAAATAAATAAAGCAGAACTACATTCTTTGATGTTTATTAAAAACATTTCCCGTAAGGATTTTGGAGAGAATTATTTGAAGAGCTGCAGCAGTGCAGTGGTTCTGGATATGAGCTTTTATTAAAGGGAGAGAGAAAGAACAAGATGTTTCTGAAAAAAATTGAATTTAAAGGAAATCTTAAAATGCAATTTAACATTACAACTCATGCAATTAAGACCCCTACTCAGGCTGTAGTCTTAAGTGAAAATCTGATGATGGGTTGAGGGGCCCCATGCACTCATCCAGACACTCTGAGTTCCTAATCCTGTTAAAGGCTGAGCATCCTAAACCTGTGGCCCAACCCACATCAAACCTTTGTGAAAAATGCAAGTGTGGCCAGAGATTCAGCTCACTGGCGCAAATGCCTGCCTGGCAAGCGCAAGGTCCTGAATTTGACCCCTGGTCCCCCCTCATTCAAAAAAAAAAAAACGAAAAGGAAAAAAGAAAAACTATGTGTATTTTAGGACTAGAGAAGGAGAAAAGACAAAAGTTTGGCTACCAAATAGAAAGATAAAAAGACAAACAAAGAAAGTCAGCCCAGGCTGTGGACCTAGGCATGGTCTACACAACACCACCATTCTCTGTTAGTAACTGAAAAAGCTGGTCCAGTAGTGATTAAAGCACCTAAAAGCAGGCCCAAGGGCTAGGAGTTTGATCCCCAGGCCTGCAGTGCCACCCCACCCCTGGGTCACACTGAGATGGCAATTGAAACTGGGTGTGGTGGCATGTGCCTATAATCCCAGCATGTGGGAGACTGTAAACAGGAGGAGCACTATGAGTCTGATCTGGTAGTGAGACCCTGAACACCCTGTAGACCCTTCCCTAAAATACAAAAAAATAAATAAATAAATAAAATAAAACAAAATAACTGGCAGAGCCAATCCTAAAGACCTAAATGTCAAAACTCATCTCCTATTTAAGTATTCAGGGATTTATACAAAAATACATCATCAAATATTAACTTAGAATACAAATCTCAATTATTTCAAAAGTTATCCAAGTAACATTTCTCTAATCATGGTATAATTTTAAAAAAGGAAATAAATAGAAATAAAATTAAGCTAACCAGGGCTGAGGAGATGGCTTGGTGGTCTAAGCACCTACCTGGCAAGCACAAGGACCCAAGTTCGATCCCTGGTTCTACATGCTGTGCCCACCCAGAATCACAGGTGTACCGGGCTGGCCCTGAAACCAGGAGTGATGGAACACACCTGTAATCTAAGCACTGAGGAGGCTGAGACAAGTGGATCACTATGAGTCTGAACTACACAGCGAGACCTTGAACTAGATCAATTAATTAATTAATAATTAATATTTTTTAAAAGCTAGCAATGATGGTACAGATCAATAACGCCAGCACTCAGGAGACTGAGACAGGAGGATCACCATGAATGCAAGGCCAGCCTGGAATGCATAAAAACACCCTGTTCCCCCAAAATAATTCCAATCACTTGAAGTGCGTGAACTCTCCCTTAAATAACCTTTGTGTGAATAGGAGTCAAAGCAAACGTACCAATTAGATCCTCAGAAAATAGTGAAAGTACTAAATGATAAAAGCAACATTCAGAGAAAACTTCAGAACCGTAATTATTAAACCAAAAGTACAAAATTCATTGAAGCTTTTAATTCAGGAAATGTAGAAGGTTCCCCATTTATCACAGAGATTATGTTCCAGACACCCCCCTCAATAAGCAAAAAATCAGGAAAGTAGCGATGTTATATTTATTTTAGTATTTATATGTTTTTTAAAAGGTTTCATAAATCTGATAAATCTTTCCCACACTTTTAAAAACACTTCTAATGTTCTTAACCATTTTAAGAAACTCATAAACCTATGTATTTTTAACAACATATATATACTGTATGGTACTGCAAAATTCCCCGATATAGTGAAAAATCCACAATAAATAATT
>PVKN010034449.1:0-11825 GCA_004027915.1 Capromys pilorides
AAAAAAAAAAAAAAAAAGGTGGCTTTGTGACATAGAACAAAGGAAGGCAGAGAAAGCTCCGAGAAGCCTTCTGAAGGAATATGTGGTGAGAGCAATAGATACATTTTTAAAAGTTTCTTTCAAAATAGGTGAAGTTTATAGTTATACCAGATTTCCTTTGCCAATGCAGCACAATAATAACTTTAAATATCTTTTTATCTTATTTCTTATTTTATGTCTTCTATATCTAATTAGGTATATGTGGTTGCTATGAATATTAAAAAGGAAGCAGAGTCAAAACCAAAAAAAGGAACTAAAGCTACTGATGATGAAGATGAGGACTTGGCTACCCTGGGTGAGCTACCTGCGGACAGTTTAATAACGCTGGTGCAGCCTGAGCTTCCCACGCTTAGCCGCCTGTGGTTGGCAGCGCTGAAAGACTATGCCCTTTTGACTTTACCAGCCGAGTTTGCTAGTCAGCTCCCTCCAGATGGTAAGTATGACATTTGGGATATGGCTTTTAGGGATATAAAGTAGTAATTATATTTTTTTAAAAAAATTTTCCCATTTATGTATCTAGTACAAGTCTCACTACACAGACTCATAGTGCTCCTTCTGTTTTCAGCCTCCCTAGCATAGGAATTACAGGTATGCACCACCACACCTGGACTCAATCACCTGCTAAACTTGTCAAAGCAGGCACTTAGTCTGCTAAGCTATCCAGCTTCTTGCTGGCCTCAAAGTAGTAATTAAACATAATGGACTTCATAAAGGTTACCATCAGCAGTCACAGTAGTAGCACTTTGGTCTGGCCTAGTAGCTCAGCAAACTAAAGTGCTTGCTTAGGCAGAGCACAGTGGCCAGGGTTCTATCCCCAACATGCTGTGCCTGCCCTTCCCATGGGGCATGCTGAGATGATGATTGAGACTGGGCAGTGGTGGTACATGCCTGTAATCCCAATGCTTGGGAGGCTGAAAACAGTAGAATCACTGTGAGTCTGATCTATGTAGTGAGATCCTGTAGACCCTGTATACTCTGTCCTAAATACAGAAAAACAAAACAAAGCCAATAATAGCACTTTAATATTTTGTAGACTTAAGCTTTAGAACATGTTCTTCATATTGAGTTTGTAGACTCAGGACACTACAATATGAAGCTTCTTTGTTAGTGGAACCAAAAGTGTTAGTACTGTGATAGTAATTGCTGTATGAAGGCAGGTACTCTAAGTAACGTTGGGGAGCAAGTCATTATGGAGGAAGATGAAGTAGACTTCTGCACTGGCCAGTATATGTATATTTAGATCTTACTGTACAATTATTTGGATTCTTAACATCCTATGCAAATTGTTTATACTTTAGTTTTCTTATTGAAATTGATATAGAAATCATCATGAGCATTTTTCCTGTTTAGAAAATTTATTTTGTTTCTACTCAAAGAATTCATTCGTCTTCCCATATAGTTAATGATAGCAATAATGGAGTTATTTTCCTCCTTCCTTGATCATGATAGCAAGGAGAAGAAATCCTCGGTGTGGGTATTAGAAACAGTAGGTGGGGGCTGGCCAAATAGCTCAGTGGATTTTAAAGCACCTATAAGCAGGCACAGGGGAATCCCCAGACTTGCTTTGCTGGCCCTGCCCCGGCGGTGTGTGAGACTATTGAGACTGGGCGTGATGGTGCCTTTCTGTAATCCCAGCTCTTAGGAGGCTGTAAACAGGCAGATCAGTATGAGTCCGATCGAGTAGTGATACCCTGAACATCCTGTAGACCCTTCCCTAAAATAAAAATTAAAAAAAAAACAGTAGGTGGGAGGAATAACAAAAGAGCATAAAAATAGAAAGGAGACAGAATCTCTGGTGGACATAAAACAGGAAAGTAAATCCTGTGACAGCAGGCCTGGAAAGATAAAGCTACTTAGTGGCACTAGCAGCACAGAGGAGAGGCTTTACAGCTGACATCAGCACTCCAGGGAAACACGAGCACTCTAGGTTAGCAGCTGAGTAATGTGGTTAGTGTGTCTAGGATAAGCTCATTGACCAGGTTGTGCTTCTGTATTAAAAAAGTAGTTTTAAGTTTGTTGTTCATAAAAGAGTGAACACTTATAATAGGAAATAATGGATAGAAAATAATTTAATCCTTGAATTGTTTTATAGGTGGAGCATTTTATACACCAGAGACTATTGATACAGCCAGACTTCACTATCGGAATTCCTGGGCTCCAGTTCTCCATGCAGTGGCACTTTGGTTAAATAGCACAGGATTTGCATGTTCAGAGTCCACAGAAGCAGCCCCAATGTCTGGTTCACAAAAACGTTCTGCAGCTGTCAGTGTAAACCAGCCTTCAGGAGCAACGGCCAGTGCTAAATCTTTGCCAGAAGTTAATAAAGACAGAATGCACCTGATTTTAGGTAGGAGTATAATTAGCTTCATTATAACTAGCTTCAAGATATGTCACTTCTGAAAATTTCTGTCTTTCATGTAATCAGCTTCAAAATGTGTCACTTATGAAAATTTATGTCTTTCAAATAATGCTATGGAAAAATTTTACATAGCGCAATTTAGATACTGAATAATAAAATTTCCAGTTCAACGTGTAAGTTAACTTAATTTCTTTTCTTTGGAAACAGAGTTTGACTATATAGTCCAGGTTGGCCTTAAACTCATGATTCTCCTGGTTCAGCCTCTTAAGTGCTGGTGTTACAAGCATGAACAACCATGCCTGGTTTTAACTGAATTTTTTATTTAAAAATTAAATTGTTGGGCCAGGAATATAGCTGAGCGACATAGCACCTGCCAAGCAAGTGCGAGGTCCTAAGTTCTATTCCTTGTATGAAATATTTAAAAACTACTTTTTAAATATTTTAGCTGTCATGTTCATTCACCCAGAAAATATTGAATAGTTCTCAAAGAAAATCCTTAATGTGTTTGTGCTTTTTTATCCAACTAGTTTTTGATATTTAATGGTATTTAATAGGCTTTATTAAATATTTGACATTTAATAGGCCCATGAAAAAAAAAGTTAAATCGAATTTAAGCTTGGTATGGTAGCTCATATCCATAATCCCAGTGCTCAAGGGGCCAAGGCAGTCGGTGCTCAAATTTAATGCCAGCCTGGCTTCCATAGCAAGTTCAGGGCCCACATAGATCACATAGCATGATCCTATTTCAAAAAGTCAAACGAGGGCTGGGGAGATAGTTCCGTGGCACAAGTGCCTGCCTGGCAACTGTAAAGTCATGAGTTCGAACCCCAGTCCCACCAAAAAATAAAAAGGAACAGGGGTCGTTGGAGATAATGCAGCTGTCTAAGCACCTACCTAGGCAAGCGCAAGGACCTGGGTTTAATCCCTAGTACAGCATGTCATGCTGGCTACCAAAACCAAGCATGGTGATGCATGCCTGTAATCCCAGTGCTGGGGAGGCTGAAACAAGATGATCATTATGAGTCCAAGCTGTGTAGCAAGACCCTGTGCCAGGCTGGGGAATGTAGCTCAGTGATAAAGTGCTTGCCTGTCATGCAGAAAAATCTAGGTTCAATCCCTCATTAAAGGGGAAAAATTCAAATCCTAATTTCTGATTGCTTTCTATTTGAGTCATTTTTAAGAAAATGTATGTACCTTGAGACCATAAAATTTATTGAAATAAATCTCTCAGACACAGGCATATATAAATATCACATTCTCTCTCAAAATCTCTCTCTCTCTGTGGTTTCTCTTATCTGACAAACTCAATCTCAATAAATTAAAAAACAAAAAGATAGTAAGAAACAGGGAGATAGATCTTTTGCGATGGGAAAAGGACTAAGATGAAGGGAAAGGGGAGGAGAAGAGGATATAAGAAATACATGAAGAAGCTTTTAGTGATCTCATTTTCTGTGGGTGAAAAGGAGCACAATTGGAAGACTATAATAATAGAATTCAGTAGTAGAACTCACAAGTGAAGATTCGAAAAACTTCCAAAACCTTACCTACCCTATATACATTTTAAATGAGCAGTTGTTATATATGACATCCATTGTGCCTAGGTAGCTTGCCGTTTAAAAAAAATAAAAGGTATATAGGCTGGGTGTGGTGACACATATAAGCTCAACACTGAAAGACTAAGGCAGAAGAATCACAAGTTTGAGCCCAAACTGAGCAATTTAGCAAGAGCTTGTCTCAAAAGTAAAAAAATTTTTTAAAGGGCTAAGGATTTAGCCTAAAGAGAAGGTCTTGAGTTTAATCCTCAGTACTGCAAAACAAAATAAAATAAACTTTTTATTGTATGAAACTGGCAACCATGGACCGGGCGAGATGGTTCAGTGGTCTAAAGCGCCTGCTTAGGAAAGCTCAGGCAACTGTAGGGACTGCGGTTCGATCCCCGGCACCACATGCTGCGCCAGCCCCACCACCAGGGCAGGCTGAGCCAGCCACAAAATAAATAAAGAAACAAACAAACACAACAAGCAAACAAACAAGTAAATAAATAAATGAAAATTAAAAAAAAAAAAACTGGCAACCATTTAATGAAAGGGTAATTTTCTAATACAAATTTATTTTTAATGTACTGTCATTTTTTTTAAAGTCCTAAAAATAGCATAGTGAATTATCTTCATAATCAACTTCATAGTATGAGCTTTCCTTCTATGTATATCTAGCTTAATATTAGCCTAGTTACAAAACCAGAACATTATGTTGAATGTGGCTGTTTGGCTTAGAAACCTTTTTGAATTATACTTTAAGGCATTATGTATATATTCAAGTAATCTGTAAAAGAAAAAATGGAGAAAATATGGTGCCAAAGCAATGTGTGTTAAATTGAGAACCTGTGTACTTATTTTGTGCATTTCAGGTGTGAGTATACAGTTTCTCTGTTCTCCTAGACCTGAGGAGCCCATTGAACATGTTACAGCATGCCTCCAGGCGTTACATACCTTGCTGGATTCTCCTTATGCACGAAGCCATATTGCAGAAGATCAGGTATGGTGTATTTCTAGAATGCGTAATTAATTTTATGCTTTGTTTTAATCATGTTTACCATTGAATAATTTGATACTGTAAATAAAAGCTATATTAATTAGTAACAGTATTATACATTAGTTATAATGTTAGCTCTCAGGATTTTGACTGTATTTAATTTTGCATGAGGAACCAGAGCTAAATTACAGATAGTATGTCTTTGATTTGTTCATCAGCTGATTGGTGTTGAGTTGCTGAGTGTCTTGCACCGCCTCCTGTTGACCTGGAACCCACCATCTATCCAGCTATTGGTTACTGGAGTTGTCCAACAGATAGTAAGAGCTGCTCAGGATTACCTGCAAGACAAGAGAAGCATTCTAAGTAAGCACTGCAAATTACACTAACTTACAGTGAAACTTAATTATACTCTTCATTTTTAAAATAGTTTTCTTTCTTTCTTTCGTTCTTTCTTTTTTTTGTGGAACCAGGGATTGAACTCAGGCCCTTGTGCTTGCCAGGCTAAAATACCTTTCTAGGAAATTTCCTCTTTTTGTTCTAGGAAATACCTAATAAAAAGAAAACATACATTTAGAAGATATGAAGTTGATTTTGCTTTCATGAAATAGGACCAAATAAAATTGCCGATGTTTGACTATGTTGTTCTAACTCAAAAGTACCAGTTTCTTCGTGATGGTGCACTTAGGATGGTGCTGAAGCAGGATTGCTGAGTTTAGGCCAGCCTGAACTGCACAGTGAGACCCTGTCTCAAAAAACAAAATAGAATATCAGTTTTATATGGCTCAACCTAGCTACCATACATCGTTCCAATTATGAAATATATGCCTCATAAAATACCTATTAAAATTTGTTTGTCTGTCTTTTCTCAAAAGGGTCTTGCTGTGCAGTTCAGGCTGGCTTTGAGCTCACTTCTGTAGCCCAGGCTAATCTCGAACTCGCCACTGTACCCGACGCTACTAAAATTTTCCAAGAAAAAAGTAAGCTGTTTATTGCTTTGAAGGGTAAGAAAGGTCAGTCAGGTACCATATCTAGAATTTCAATAAGCCAGAGAATCACACTGAAAATGACATGTAGCATTACTTAAGACATTTATGTGTAAGAATTTCTTAATTGACAAAGATGGAGAATAGTAATTGTTACTGAAATTTATGATCAACTGATTGTTATTATTATTATTTTTTATTTTTTTGGTGCTGGGGATTGAACTCAGGACCTTGTGCTTGTCAGGAAGGCACTTAAGCCACTGAGCTATCTCCCCAGCTTATCAACTGCTTTAACTGTATGTATGTATGTATGTATGTATGTTATGGCTGGCTAGCCTGCCCTGGGGGTGGGGCTGGAGCAGCATGTGGTACCAGGGATTGAACCATGGTCCCTGCAGTTGCCTAAGCTTGCCTAAGCAGGTGCTTTAGACCGCTGAGCCATCTTGCCAGCTCCCATCATCTGCTTTTTTTTTTTTTTGATCTTTGGAATACTCAGTTAATAAATGGGTAGATCTTAAGAAACTTAGTGTATGGTAATTCATAATGCAGCAGTCAAAATTAATACATTGTATACATCACCATAACATAGCCCACCCAAGCTAACATAACCATCAACTGCTTTAAAACTAAGCTGAAGGTACAATTGTGAAATTATATGGACGTGGACCATCCCATTAAGTGTTTTCTTACCTGAAATGCTGGTGCTAAAAGGTGGCAGGAAAGAAGCACATACTTTCAGCATGTGTGATTTTCTAGTTCCTTTTTAATGATTATTGTCAGTATATTTGCCACTACATTCACAATAAGTACTTTATCATCAAAAAAAGAATTTCTTAAATTGTTTACTGTTATTTTATGTACTAATTTTTCCTTCCTTGTTGTAAATTTTACCCCATTATCTTTTACCTAAGATGAAGATGATATGGAGAAAGAATCTTGTGCTGTATTAGGAGAAGGAGGTGACAGTGGTGGCCTCATTCCTGGAAAATCTCTTGTGTTTGCAACTATGGAGCTACTGATGTTCATTTTAGTGCGCCATATGCCACATCTGAGTACCAAGATGGCAGACTCGCCAAGTCACCTCTCCACGAAAACTCAGCTCTCAGAAGAAAGTGCTCGTTTAGTGGCAGCCACAGTCACCATTCTCTCTGATTTACCATCTCTTTGTTCACCTGCCGGTACAGTATTGATCAACATTTGAAAATGCATTCTATTATAGTAGACAAAGAGGTTTTTGCCTTGAACTTTAAACATCTGTAATTAATTTTGCTCTTAAATGTATAGTGTGAATGAGAAGTTAGTCCTTTTTTAAGGAATTATTTGCCTGTAAGAACTTTATAAAGATTAAAGATTCAAAAATCCAAAACTTGGACCAATGAGATAGCTCAGTGATCTAAAGCACCTGCTTAGGCAAGCTTAGGCAGCCGCAGGGGACTGTGGTTCGATCCCTGGCACCACATGCCACACCAGCTCCTCCCTCAGGGTGGGCTGAGCAGGCCAAGGCCAAAACAAAAGGAAAAAAAAAAAAGCCCAAAATTGTTTAAAATTATCTTTTCAGATACATTTTAAATCTCAAAACTGCAGATTGGGAGATGACATTGAGTGTCAGTGCATAGACATAATATGAAATTACAATATTCTAGTCTGGTAGCCGTACATCAGTAATACTGAAGAACTAAAAGTCAGAGACCTAATTTAAAGAGTACCTAAAGAAATTATGTAATTCTAGCACTCAGGTTGAGGCAGGAGGATCACTGTAAGGCTGAGGTCAGCCTGTACTGTATAGCGAGACCCTGTTTAAAAAAAAAAACAAAAACATATATATATATATATATATATATATATATATATATATATATGGTTTAGAGTGGGTTGTAGAGTACCTGACCAATAAGCATAAGGCCTTGGCTTTAATTCTTGACACCACAAAAATAAAAGAAAGTAAAGGGAAGAAAAGGAAGAAAGCTAATAACATAAATGGTGATGTGCAGAGACTAAACTAAAGAACTGTTCTACGGAAGTAAACTTTTCCTTTTATCTGGGAAATAAAAGTAATATTAGTAGACAGGTAAATTGCAGCCTAACACAAGGGAAGTCTAACTTTACCACTTAAAGTTAACCTGCATGAGCTAAAATAATTAGATCTCCATCATTGGAACTTCATAAGCTTTCACACACCAGCTATGTGTAAAAATAGTGAAAGTTGAATTTGAGGACTTTAAATATTCTCTGAGCCATAAAATATAGGTACATTTCATTTTCTCTTTTTAACTTTATTTATTTACTTATGTTATGGCTGCCTCAGCCTGCCCTAGGGGTGGGGCTGGCATAGCATGTGGTTCTGGGGATCGAACCATGGTCCCCTGAGCCTACTTAAGCTTGCCTAAGCAGGCGCTCTAGGCCACTGAACTATCTCGCCAGCACTTCATTTTCTCTTTGACTACCTCTATAGTCTTTTATTTTCCTGGCTTGATCAGACTGTTACATTGAGAGTTGATTACATATTTTTCCATTATTCTACAATACCCCCCACCCAAGTCAAGTCACTCAGATGCTTCTTAGTATATGTAATAATGTTATTCCTTTTTTCGATATTCCTTTCTGAATTTCATTATGAAAAGCGTGAAATATCAGTTAAGTGAACTAACAGAAGTAATAAAACAAGGGGCCGGCGAGATGGTTCAGTGGTCTAAAGCGCCTGCTTAAGAAAGCTCAGGCAACTGCAGGGACTGCGGTTCGATCCCTGGCACCACATGCTGCGCCAGCCCCACCACCAGGGCAGGCTGAGCCAGCCACAAAATAAATAAAATAAAGAAACAAACAAACACAACAAGCACACAAATAAATAAATTTAAAAAAAAAAATTAAAAAAAAAAAAAGTAATAAAACAAGCCTAGGTTGGGAAAAGAAAGAAAATAGTAATTCTGTCTTAAGATAACATGGCCCTTTCTTATGTTCTTTCTCAAGCACTAAGTTATAATAGTAATTTAGTAGATTTTGTAAAATACAAGAAAAAGAGATACTGTTAAGCCATTATATTAAAAAACAAAACAAAAACAAAAAAACGCTGCCAGCCAGGTGTGGTGGCACACATCTGTGATCCTAGCTACTTGGGAGGCTGGAGTTGAGGCCAGCCTTATCGACATAGCAGTATATTGTCTTGGGGAAAATGGACCACAATCAGCTGTAAAAATATAAACAATGAAAGTAAATAACATAAGAACTGAAATAATTATAAGGTAACCTGATTTGTTTTTATTTCAGGATGTATGACAATCCTGCCCACAATTCTGTTCTTAATTGCAAGAATATTGAAAGACACAGCAATAAAGTCTGTAGATAATCAAGTTCCTCTGCCTGTCAGTGCAGCTCTTCAAGGGATTAAAAGTATCGTGACACTTTCAATGGCCAAAACCGAGGAAACCCAAAAGCAGTGGACAGCTCTAATTCGTAGCACTCTTGCATGCATCCTAGAATATTCTCAACCAGGTAATATATTTGAGTTTTAAAAGTTAAATCTGTTAGGATATCTATTCCCTAGCTCATTGTTTGAACATCCTTGTCAGAAAACTGCTGTATAAGCTGGGCATGGTGGCGCATGCCTGTAATCCCAGCACTTGGGAGGCTGAGGCAAGAGGATTGGTATGAGTTTGAGACCAGCCTGGGCTACAGAAGTGAGCTCAAGGCCAGCCTGAACTGCATAGTGAGACCCTGTCTCAAAAAGACAAAAAAAAAAAAGAAAAAAGAAAAAGAAAATTGCTGTAAAATACTGATCGACTCAGCTCTTACAGTCACCTCCTTTTGACTTGAACTTCAATAACCCTCTCTGGAATGTTGACTCTAATTGCCCTTGTCTTAGCACTTCAGTGCAAGATTTTTAAATAAGACACTAAATATACTCCAAATTGACATGTGTTGATATGTTGGTTTCAAGTTGTTAATTCTAATAAAAATTTGAAATAGAGAAATTAAAATACCCATCATCCTGCCAACATACTCTCAACTGGAAGTGCAATTTCTTTGTTTTCTTTTCTTTTCTTTCTATCTATGTTAAGGCTGGATTAGCCTGCCCTGGGAGTGGGGCTAGTGCCGATGTGGTGCGAGGGATCAAACTGCGGTCCCTGCGGTTGCCTAAGCAGGTGCTTTATACCACTGAGCTATCTCGCCAGCCCCTGGAAGTACAATCTTGATAATGAAATATTTCTAAAAATATGTATATTTCTATTAAATATGTCTTGTATTTGTGTTTATCAGTTATGTTAATGTATTCAATCTATTAATGTGGGTACATTATATATACCTAAATAACAAGATACAACATTCATGCTTATTTTTTAATTTATATGATATGTTAGTATCAGCTGGGGAGATAGCTCAGTAGAATAAGCACTTGCCTGGCGAACGCCAGGACCTGAGTTCAATCCCCAGTTCCACAAAAAAAAATAATAATAATAATTAAAGTATCAGCTGGGAAGATAGCTCAGCAGCGTAAGCCCCTGCCTGGCAAGCAAAGGTCCTGAGTTCAATCCCTGATACCCCCTAAAAATTTAGTATCTCATTTTACTTACATTGCCTTACTCAGTTAATTTTTAAAAATCTATCCTTTTTTATTATATAAAACTCGTATTTAAAAGGCAAAAGTCCTATTTTTCTTCTGTTGTTTTTCTTTGTTGTTTTGAGACAGTCTTGCTGTACAGCCCACAATAGCCTCAGATATTCTGTATAGAACAGGCCTCTCTCAAATTTGCAATCTTCTTGCCTCAGCTTCCCAGTACTGGGCTTATAGGTGTGTGCTCCCATACCTGGACCTATGTAGCTTTTTATTACATGTAATATTATTATTATTTCCTTTTCAGTAGATATTTTTGCTATTTATTTTACCAATTACAAATATTTCTGCATTGGAGATCGATGTGAGTTCAAGACTAGCCTGGGCTACAAAAGTGAGATCAAGGCCAGCATGAACTGCATAGCAAGACACTGTCTCAAAAAGACCAAAAAAAAAAAAAATTTATATATATATATATATATATATATATATGTATATGTATATATGTATATAACTGCATTGAACGTCCTTGAGATTCCTCATGCATGTGTGTTGTTAAGAGATTTTCGGGGGCGCCGGTGAGCTAACTCAGTGGACTAAGCACCTGCTTAGGCAAGTGCAGAGCCTGGGTTTTGATCCCTGGCATCACATGTGGTGCTGGCCCCACCCCTGGGGCATGCTGAGCCGGCAGTAGAGACCTGGTGTGGTGGCACATACCTGTAAGCCCAGTGCTGGGGAGGCTTAAAATAGGAGGAGCATTTCAAGTCCAAGCTACATAGTGAGACCCTGTACCAAATACATTTTTTTAAGAAAAAAAAGAGAGGGAGAGTTTCTGAGGTTTATCCCTCAGAGTGGAACTGATCTATATGTTAACTTTATTTTTTTCATTTATTTTAATTTTTTTTATCGTATGGCCAGCTCAGCCTGCCCTGGGGGTGGGGCTGGCACATTGTGTGGTATCAGGGATCAAACTGTGGTCCCTGCTGTTGCCTAAGGTTGCCTAAGCAGGCACTTTAAACTGTTGAGCCATCTTGCCAGCCCTATTAATTTTTTTATTTATTTATTTATTTATTTATTTATTTATTTGTTTGCTTGTTGTGTTTGTTTGTTTGTTTCTTTATTTATTTTGTGGCTGGCTCAGCCTGCCCTGGTGGTGGTGCTGGCGCAGCATGTGGTGCCGGGGATCGAACTGCAGTCCCCGCAGTTGCCTGAGCCCTCCTAAGCAGGCGCTTTAGACCACTGAACCATCTCGCCGGCCCTAGCCCTATTAATTTTAATTTACTCAGACACTGCAAAGTTGCTTTCCAGTGTAGTGCTGTGAATATGCGTTCACATCAGCAATGTATAAGAATCTCTATTTCCC
>PVKN010034450.1:0-11838 GCA_004027915.1 Capromys pilorides
TTGATAAATAAATGAATAAATAAATAAGGGAATCAGCATGAAGATTCATCACACTGACAATAAAAACCAAAACTAATATCACTAAAAACCATATTCAGCACTTCTTAAATATTTTTCACACCACAGCCCAGGTCAGTGGCATAGCACCTCAGCACTTAGGAGGCTGAGGCAAGGCGATTGTGTGAACCTAGAGATCTGAGGCCAGCCTGGGCACCGTAGTGAGCTCTACCTCAAAGCAAACAAAAACTTTCTGCACATTAGAAATATGAAAGAAACTTTCCTAGTTGGATAAAGGACATCTGTAGAAAACCTACAAGTAACAAACAATAATAAACTCAATGTTTTTGCCCTAAAATTGGGAACCAAGAATGACTTGGGCTGGAGATCCTAGTTAATGTGTTAAATCAGCCAAATAAGGACATAGACACTAGGTAGGAAACAGTAAAAGTTTCTTTATTTGAAGGTACAATTGTCTACAAAGAAAATTCTAAGATATTTTTATAGATAGAAGAAAGGTTTATTAACATTACAGGATATAAGGTCACAAAAATTATATTTCTAAATGTTAGCTTAAAAAATAAAGTTTAAAAATAACATTTCCAGTAGTTCCAAAATACCTAGAATGCTTTAAATACTTAGGAATACATGTACATAATGACAGATGTGAAAGATCAGTTTAAAAGCTGTAATTCACTGATTGAAGAAATTTGAAACAGCCTAATTAATTGGAGAGCTGCATCATGTTTAGCAGTTGGAAGATCAACCTGGTTAAGGTGTTTGTTCTTTCCAAAATCAAAGTACAGATTCCACACCAGCTCCAAACCCCCAGTAAACTTTATGTAGAAAATGATGATCTGCTTCTAAATTTGTATTTGAAAGTGCCAAAGACCTGGAAGAGCCAAAATCCTTTTGAGAAAGAAAATATGCTAATGGTGGACCATATCCGTTAGGAAACAGTCTAGCAAAATGTCCTGGCCGGGCGGGTTCCACTGAACTGTATTCCCTTCCAGCTCCAGAGCCTGGGAGTCTGAGCACCAGGTGTCTGCAGGGTTGGCTTCTCCTGAGCCCTGCCTGGGCTTGTGAGTGTGGCCTTCACTTCCGTATCTGTTTCTCTTGTGGCCACTGTCCACCAGAATGTCAGAGCCTCGTGTGTCCAGAGGTGGGACTTTGGGACAGTGATGGGATCATAAGTGGGTTAATCGCAGGTGAATCCCCAGCTTAATGTGCTGTGTTGCAGTCAGGGCTTACAAGGGAAAAGATTTAGTACAGGATACATAATTCATAGGAATATTTGGTAACACTCGCCCAGAGACCAATGTAAGCGAGTGCAAAGAGAGAGACCCACTGGAGACTCCAATAATCTAGCTGAGGGCCTGGTTCTCATGGCAGTATCCTGTAGGAGTCCAGCTGGAGGCCCTGAGCTCCCCTGGGTTCATATCAAGAAAGCCAGCGTGACAAGCTCCTTCAGGAGAAGGAGCAGCACACTCTTTTTTTTTTTTTTTTTTAATTTTATTTATTTATGTATTTGTTTGCTTGTTGTGTTTGTTTGTTTCTTTATTTATTCATTTTGTGGCTGGCTCAGCCTGCCCTGGTGGTGGCGCTGGCGCAGCATGTGGTGCCAGGGATCGAACTGCAGTCCCCGCAGTCGCGTGAGCCCTCCCAAGCAGGTGCTTTAGACCACTGAACCATCTCGCTGGCCCCGGAGCAGCACACTCTTATTCCCTGCAGTTCTCTTTTTCCAAGGGAGCGCCACACCCAGCACCGCTGACTCAGTGCATCTGGGTGTTACAAGTTGACCATTACTTATTCCCCAGTCAGTTTGATAACCAGACCCATTTCCTTAAGCCCTAGTCTCTGGGGGCAGATTGTTAAAGGTTAACGTGTCTTGGTCTGTTAAGACTAACATAACAATTATATATATACAATTCTTATTGCACAGGGTGATCAAAATTCAAGGTTAAAATATTTTGATACATTGTGTTAATTTGAGAAGTTTAGAAGTTTAAGTTTAATTAAGGGACTCAGTAGAGAACCAGGAGTCTTAGTTGTAAACATCCTCATCCTGTGCAAGAGAAGGGCATGGACATTGTGTGAGTTCTATACCCCTAGCCCCAGGGTAGCTGGTTTATAATGTGAGGAGAGAAAGGCTGACCTGAAGCCCCGCTGCCGCCCTTCCCTTTGCTCTTGGCTGTTTTCTGCTGCCATGAACTGCTGCCATGTGCCACTCTGCCTGGGAGCCAGCCAAGTATAGACCGAAACCTCCACAAACTGTGAGCTAAATAAACCTTTCCTTCCTTAATATTGGGTGTCAGGTATTTTTCTCCCAGCAGGGAATGAAAAGTAACTGAGACATTAATTAATCTGATCACAAACATATCTAAAAACATTAGAATCATTTAAAGAGGTATTATAATCACAATCCCTTGCTTCCATTAACTTTTTTCTTTTTTTCCTGTATTTAGGACAGGGTCTACAGGGTCTCACTATGTAGATCAGACTTAAAGTGATCCTCCTGTTTTCAGCCTCCCAAGTGCTGGGATTATAGGTACATGCCACCACGCCCAGTCTCAATCGCTGTCTCAGCGAGCCCCAGGATCGGTGGATCATGCCAGGAATCAAACCTAGGCTGCCCACTCTGCCTAAGCAGGTGCTTTAGCTATCAGGCTAGCCCTTTGTGGTAGTTGATACATTGTGTCAATTTGAGGAAGCTTGGCTGGATGGGCTTGCCGGCTTGAGGCTTCGGGGGCCCCATCGTGCAGGATGTGGAGGGCCTGCCCTGGATGTGATTGGTTCCACCCCAGGGCCAGCCTGGCTACCCCCAGAATGACTCAGCACAAAAAATGTATAAAAAGAGTTGAGGAAGCCTTTGTGTGGAGAGCCCAGCGCAGCTCGCCCAGGTCAGAGCAGCCCAGCCCTTCCCTGCTGGCAACGGCACTTTGGAGGAGCTCTGGGCCAGCACAGAATTGCTCTTCAGGAGGTCTGGGCCAGCACAGAATTGCTCTTCATTGTATTTTGCCGTTTCAGAGCCAGCAGAGTATGAACTGAAACCTCCACAAACTGCGCTAAATAAACCTTTCCTTCCTCCGTTTTGAGTGTAGACAGCAATGAGTAAAAAGTAACTAAGACACCCTTCCAATAACTTAACAACAGGACATGGCAACACTAAAAAACAGGAATCTCCTGCATCTCAAATACACTATCCTTCATTTTTCCATTGCCCTGTACCTTCTGAACAACCATGTTGTCTTCTGTGTCATCGTTGCAACACACAGCTCTACTGAAACTTCCCTCTGGCCAAATGACTGTGCTGGCTCTTTGCTCTTATTTCAAACATAAATCTGGCCATAACCTCTCAACAGTAACCCTTTCACTGTCCCAATAGTAGAATACAATGAAATGTGTCTGCTATCCAAGCAGTACCTCTAAACACAAGCAAATTGTGACCAACTTCTTGCTAAAGTACAACACATATCACTGGGGATCCAGCAGCCAACACAGTTCTTCTTGAGAGAAGCCTCCTGAGCCTCATCCTGAAGTGCAGCATTTCCAACACTACTCTGATTTTTATCAGTTTCCCATAAAGTTTATAGAATACTGAGGTTGTCTCTTTGGCCAGTCTTTTCAACACCTTTGCCAATTAATTGCCAAGGCTCTTCATGTACTTGGCCAGGCAACATCGAAGCAATGGCCCCCTTGTCATGGTACCAACTTCATCTTGGCTACTTGTCTGATTGCTGGGACAAAATACCAGATGCCTCAAGTTAAGGAAGGAAAGGATCTATCTCACTTTTTATAGAGGTTTCAGTCCACAGTCAGTTGGCTCCAACGCAGGGTGGCACATGGCAGAGGGAAACAGTTCCTGGCAGTAGAAGACTACAAAAACAAGAAGAGCAAAAGGGAGAGAGAGAAAGCAAGCCTTTTTCCATCCCTCATACTGTACGAAGGCTTTCTGCATGAGGGTGGGTGTAGCACTCACACCCGTAATCCCAGCATTGGACCATGAGTCAATCACACTTCTAGAGTGTAGGCACCCTGGAAGCCTGCACCATGATTGTATGAAGCTTTGGGGGGACACCCCGTCACAAACCATTAACATGCCATCAGGAGGAAGGGCTGGTTGAGAGAGATGTGTTCCTGGGGTGTGGCCTGGAAGGGAGCATCTTCCTCTCCAGCTCCCCGCTTCTCTGTCTGCTTCCTGGTCACCATGCTGTGAGCAGCTCTCTTCCCCCAGACCCTTCTACTAGGTTCTTCTGCCTTGGAGCTGGCGAGCCATGGAACAAACCTACTGAGATTGTGATCCAAACTAAACCTCTCCTTGCAGAGTGGGTAGTGGGTATTGTGTCTCAGTGACAGGAAAATATCTAAGACCCCCCTCCCCATTCTCAGACGGACACCAGTCATACTAGTTTGAGGCCCACCCTATGTCCTCCTTGAACCTTAATCACCTCCTAAATAAAGGCCTTAAGGTCAAATACCAGCAATTCAGTAGTTAGGTCTTGACATGAATTTGGTGGGAGGCAATTTAGTCTATCCTCAAAGAGTCTGACTCAGTTTGGGGCTTTTACTGGGTGGTGGGATGTTGAAGTGCAGTGCTCTCAGGAAGTTACCTGGGTGGCCACAATTGAGAGCCACCAAGCAAGAGCTCAGCACGCACAGCTCTTCTACCCTGGCGAGGACCTGGGGTCACCAGCTACTGTGTTCAGCCCAGTGCACTAAAAGGAGAGGGGACATCTCGTATTACTTAGCCAGGGTCCCAGTGCTGTTGGGAACTCTGTTTGCATGCTGTCTACTCTTGGGGTGCACCATCCAGAACCCCATCTATGACAAGCTGTCTGCCCCGGGCTCACTGTGTTCCTTCCTGTCCTAGGGAGGGCAGTGGCATCCTTGGTGTCCTCTCCCCTGGCAGCACTGTGGCAGCTGCATGTGGCACGAGGCCCTGGCTCTGCCACCTGAGTGGTAGACTGGGTTGGAGGGAAGTCTCACTACAGACCCAGCACACTCAGCTGCCTCCCACGTCCAGGCAGGAAGCTAGGGCTGCGAAGGGGAAGGGAGGTGAGGCCCAGGGCAGGGCTGCAGCACCAGCTTTCCCAGGCTGCAGTCAGTCTGTCCCGGTTCTGTCCTGGTTCTGTCCCGTCCCCGCGGTTTCTGTGACTGCTCTGGAAATGCAAGGCCATGGGGGCCCTCGCAGGGCTCCAAGATCCCCGCCTGGTTCCCTGGGCTGGATCTCCGGTTGGCAGCCACAGAAAGGCTTTGGCTCCAGGCAGCGGGCAATCCAGACAGCAGATTCCATTTCGCACAGTCATCTTCCTGTCCTCCCGCCCCCTGAGGACATTTCCCGAAAAAGACAGCACAGGCCCACCGCCAGCGCAGCAGGCGCGGCTCTCTAGGTGTCCCTTGACCTCCTCTACAGCGTATCTGGGGAGGGGCTGGAATTGGGAATCTGAAATCAGAATTCAACACAGATCTCACCAGCCCCGCACCACGTGAGACAAAACTACCAACAGTACTCAGGAAACTGTGCTCCTTTGACTCTGAGGGAAGAACCTGGCTCCTAACTCATTTGTTCATTTATTTATTCTTTCGTTCATTCACGGCGTAGGGGTCATTTTCTACCCATAAGAGGGAGGGGTGGCAAAGCGCGCAGGGAAGCACGGCCCCGCCCCCCTGGGTTTCCTGCACCCTCCAGGCTGGTTAGGGGAGGTTAACCCCTTCCCTCCTCTGCCTGTGAAAGTCTGAATTTCCCCAGTCCTCCTGGTACTCAGCAAAAAATTACCAGATAGGTAGAGAACCAAGAAAATGAGACCCATTGTGAAGAGAATGAACAGACATGGAGGCTTGTAGCCAAGGAGTTCAGCCGATACAGCAAACATATCCTGCATATGTTAGAAGGTAGAAGAGCTAGGCTAGGGACCCATGCCAGCAATCCCAGCACTTCAAAAGGCTAAGGCAAGAGGATTCCAAGTCTGAGCCCAGCCTGGGCAATTTAACAAGAATTTGCCTCAAAATATTTAAAAATGAGCTGGGTGTGATGTCTCACTCCTATAATTCCAGCCTTTAGGAGGACGAGGCAAAAAGGTTGTTGTGAGCTTGAGGCCAGCCTGGGGTACACAGCAAAACCCTGTCTCCAAAAATATTATAAACTTAAAATAAATAAATTTAAAAAGAGCTGGGGTTGTACCTCAGCAATTGACTTACGTCTCAGAATTGGGGAAAAAAAGAAAGAAGAAAAAGATAAAATTGGTTTAGGAAATAGTAACACATCAAGTACAGATCTACAAAGTTGGGAAGACCTAAAATGAGCTTCTGAAGTGGAAGATGACAATGTCTGAGATGGAAAATATACCTGCTGGGGTTAACAACCAATCAATGTAGGCAAGTGGTGAGCTAAAACAGCAAGAGAAACTGGTCAAAAGAAACACACATAAAATGACAAAGGATATGAATAGTGTATCATTGAAATGGAAGACAACTTCAGGTTACCGTAAGTGGATGATAGGTTCTGGCCCTAGTATGAATTGCTGAATCATTGTGGTGGTCATCTAATATGGCCGAAGCCCTTAAAACAACAGCTTATCTTCCCAGAGACCACCTCCCCCTTCTTCTCCAACTCAGCCCAGGGTGCAATTTCCTTTCACCTGTCGCGCCACCTCAGGGAAGGCCCCAATCAGCTCCTCAGGGGTATCTAAACATCCCCCTCAAACCCCACCCCTGGCAAAAGGCTATAAAAGCCTCAGCCTCCCTTTGTTCGATTTCAGAATTCCTTATCTTCCCCAGATTCTCTCCGTGTCCTCCAAGAGAATAAAGCCCCTTTCCCCTTTTCCTTCTGCCTGCTGCGCCACCATGGAAAACCTATCAGTGGACATGACAAGAAAGGAGGGAGAAGGATGAGAAAAGATTGGAATAGATGATGCTTGAGATTTTACTCAAAAAAAAAACAACTCCCGGGGCTGGTGAGATGGCTCAGTGGTCTAAAGCGCGTGTGTCGGAAACTTTAGGCTCACCGCAGGGACCGCAGCTCGATCCCAGGCACCATATGCTGTGCCACCCCCTCTCCCCCCAGGGAAGGCTGAGCCGGCCATAACACGAACAAACAGATGATGTTTAAAAAATAAAATAAACTTAAAAAAAAAAATAACCCCCAAATTTGGAGAAAGTCAATGAACTATAATCACTAGAAAGCTATACCATAACACATCATAATCAAGTTATATAGAACCCCTGATAAGGAGAAGCAGTGAGCCCAGGCATGGTACACACTTATCATCCCAGTACACAGGAGGCTCAGGTTTGAGGCCAGCCTGGGCTACATAGTGAGTTCAAGGCCAGTCTAACCTACATATCAAGACCCTGTCTGAAACAACAAAAGAAGAAGGAGAAGAAAGAGAAGAAGAAGAAGAAGGAAGAGGAGGAGAAGAAACGACAGAAAAAGAGCACACACCTGTCATCTGTACTCTAAGGCTGAGGCATGAGAATTATAAATTTAAACTCAGCCAGGACAGTTTAGGGATTCAGCAAGACTCTGTCTCAAATAAAAAAGGTTAGGGCCGGCGAGATGGTTCAGTGGTCTAAAGCGCCTGCTTAGAAAGCTCAGGCAACTGCAGGGACTGCGGTTCAATCCCCGGCACCACATGCTGCGCCAGCTTCACCACCAGGGCAGGCTGAGCCAGCCATAAAATAAATAAATAAAATAAGTAAATAAGTAAATCTTTAAAAAATAAAATAAATAAAAAAGGTTAGGGGTACAAAAGCCCTGAGTTCAGACCCCAGTACTGCCCAAAATACGGAGAGCACATCACAAGAGATGACGATGGCCAGCAGCTAGGAGGCAGGCACCAGGTACCTGGCTGAGAAGCAGAGAATTAACAAACCAGGGCCATGGCAGCATCTCAGAGAGCTGCAAATGAACTCCTACTGCCATATCCAGGGGACTGTGAGTACACTTGGATTTTGTGCTTTTGTGATCTAATGAGGTCGGGCTGTTTCTTTTTTATGTCTTTCCTTCTTTTTTTCTTGCCTTTCCATTTTCCCCCTTTTCTTCCCTCTTCCTTACCCTCTTATTTTTCCTGGATTCTTCTTTTCATTTTGCATATAAATAGTCAGTATCTATTTCTGTGTAAAACATAAATGACTAATGCTTTAATTTGAACAGAGCCTTTCATAGGCAGGCAGGGAACAGTTACCAAAACCATGCACAGAGGACCTAAACCTGAATGAACAGGCCCGGGAGTCTCACAGCGATCCTTAGTCTCTAATTCCACACCCTTCCCGATGAATCCCTCCTGCTGCTCTCACAAACACTCTCTCAAACTCTTTCAACACCATTCCTTTATCCAGCTATAAAAATAATTGCAACAGAGTAGGATTCTCTGTCCAATTTTAACCTATCGATATCTATTTTCTGTCCCTGTCTTCTGTTGACTTACACCTTTTTGCTACATCTTACCCTCCCACCACTCTTGTACCCCCCCCCCAGTCTGTTAGCAGCAGATAGTACAGTCACTAAGGGGAAAACTGTCACAACAAGTTTTAATGTAAATGATAGATGTCTGGTTGTATCTGTTGATCTTGTTACAAATCTGCTAAAAATTCTCCCCTTGCAATACAATGATCAGGTTCAATCCTATTAAATTGGGTAGGACAAAGAGGTAGATATTCCCAAGATTCGAACAAAGCCCAGACTACATCACTGGAAAGGGAGAAAAACACTAAGAATATATCCACACTAGCAATAAAATCTTTCCACTCAAATTGATCCTCAGCCTTCAACACACATGTACACGTGCGCACGTGCACGCGCGCACACACACACACACACGGGGTGGAGACAGAGAGAATAGAAATATGAGGGGGAAAAGTAAAAATATCTTTAAAAACTCCAAATTTCCCCCAAACAGATATAAGGAATATTGATGAGAAGAAAATCAAAGACCTGGGACTGGCGAGATAGCTCAGGGTCTACAGCACATGCTTAGGAAAGCTTAGGCAGCCACAGGGACCATGGCACAATCCCTGGCACCACATGCTGTGCCAGCCCCACCTCCAGGGCAGCCTGAGTCAGCCATAACATACATACATGCATACATACATACATACATACATACATACATACAGAAAGTTTAAAGAAAATGAAAGACCAAATAGCAGAAATATATGAAATGGTAAAAGAAGAAATGAGAAAACTTGGAAACTCAAAGACAATGTAACTAAATAGATAATAGATTTGATTTTTAAAGGTCTGTGAACTTAAAGCAGATCCTAATAAAAAACTAGCAGAGCTAACCAACATGAATTAAAATAGAGAATTATAGTCCATGAAAAGATGTCAAAAAGAAATACTAAAAAATTCTCTGGGAAGTATGGGCTACAGAACTGAGTGACACAAGGAGAGATCGTCAGAGCTAGAGGCCAGGGCCAGTGCACAGACACAAGAATAAGGAAATGGATGGTGGACCAACCACTGCTAGATGATGACAGAAGCCTAGGCCCGCATGGAGTTACAAGTCAGAAGGCAGCGTGAATGGGAAAAAAAAAATGCCTACAGAAATCACAGAAAAAAACTTTCCAAGTATGGGGAAGAATACAAAATAAAAGAAAATGATAACATATAGAAGCCCAAATACCAATGATCAGAAAGGAACCTCTGTGTGACACATCATAGCTAAAATAGGAGGAGTCCAAGCAAGAACAGAATCTTAAAGCTGTTAAGGAAAACAACAACAACAAAATTTTAGATTTACTTATTTGGTACAGAGTCTCACTACACAGCTCGGACTCAGTGATCCTCCTGTCTCAACCTCCCCAGCACTGGTATTGCAGGTGTGTGTCGCCACATGGGATTTCACGGCTGGCATGGTATGTGATACCAGGGATTAAATTTGGGTCTTTGTGCTTGCCAGGAAGATGTTTAGACTGCCAAGGTATCTCCCTGGCCCACAAAAAATTATTTATAAAAGAAAACCCAGCTAGGCATAGTGGCTCATGCCTATAGTCCCAGCACTCTAGAGGTTGAGACAGGAGGATTACCATGAGTTCAGAAGTCAGCCTCACCTACATAGTTGTAGGGATCTGTTGGTCTTGCTGCAAATGATTCTACCTCAGGGAGACACGGCAGTAGGAATGAGAAAGATAGACAAGAAGACGAAAAGCTGGGCTAGGTGGTTGCCAGTCTGCCTGATGGGCAAGACTAACGCAACACACACAAAAAACGATCCTTTATTTATACTTCTGCAAAGTTTGCATCACATGACATAAGGCTGCCCAGCAACCAATAGCTGGCCTGAACCAGACAGAATGTTTTTCTCAAGGGTGTTTTTCTTAGCACTGGTGTAGCTTGCCTGCTCCAGGGAGGGAGGCCCAGTCCCACCTACACACACTTGATCAATTTCCTGGCTTCCTGCAGCTCCCAACACATAGTGAGCTCAAGGCCAGCCTGAACTATGTAGAGAGACCTTGTCTCAAAAAAAAGTAAACACATTAGGATTATAGCACACTTCTCCACACAATCCCTAAAGGTGAGTAGATCTTAGAGTGAAGTGTGAAGCCCCAAAAGAAAGCAATTTTCATCTTGGAAGAATATTTCTTGCAGAATGACTTTTCAGAATTGGTGGATAAACCATGACAAAGAGCACCTTAAGAAATTCATGACCAGGGAGCCAGGAGATAACTCAGTGGAATAAATAAGTGCTTTCCTGGCAAGTGCAAGGTCCTGAGTTTGATCCCTGGTACCACTAAAAATAAACAAACAAACAAACAAACAAAAAAATTCATGACCAAACCAGCACTCCAAAATATTCTCAAGGATATCCTAAACGGAGATAATGCAGCCAAAAAGTCAAAAACTGATGGAATGATTACACAAGCAGCATGAAGAGTTAAGCAAAAGGGGGAAAAAATAAAGGAATCGGCAACAGAAAAATAACACAAATGACAGGTAGCAGTCAGAGCTTTTCAGTAATAACTCTTCAAGTGAACGGTTTCAATTGTCCAATCAAGAGACACAGTCTGGAAGACTGAATGCAAACAACCAAAATGGCATTTGCACATAAGAGATACATTTACTTCAAAAGCAAATTCATAGGACTGTCCTAGCCTGCTTCATCTCCCGAACTCCAGCTGTGACTACACCCAGATCCCGACTGGCCACGCAGTGACCAGGCAAAGACTCTCCCAGTCCCTCATTCATTCCCTGGAGCCTGACTCAACCCACAGTCCATGAGGCCTTGCGGCAGCCAGCCACCCAAGCTCCGACCAGCAGCCAGGCATGGCTGGAGGGGAACAAGCTTGGTGGATCCAGACACAAACTCCCATAGGTGCTAACAGCATAACTTCACCAAAGTGCAGAGATCACTGCTATACAAAATGACAAAGACAAGGAGTAAGATGCAATCTCAGATCCCAAGCCCACCCGGAACTAATACAGGAGACACTACCATGGAAGAAAATGGGAATCACGCAGCTGAAACCTCTGAATCAGAAGCATCTGAGGTAGACAGACAAGTGCAGAAACGTGTAGAGCAACTCAGATCAGAGATAGCATCTGAATTAAAAAAAGAAATGCATGAATTAGTAGAATCTGAAATGGAAAAACAACTACAGAAATGTATAGAGGAAATAAGAACAGAAATAATCCCTAAGCAAAAAAAGACATCTATAAATTAATAGCATCTAAAGTAAGTGAAAAACTGCAGAAAGGTAAAGAGGAGAACAGAGCAGAAATAATATCTGAACTAGAGTAAGAAAGGATAAGTATAATGAAAGACTTAAGTAATATTAAAGAAGATATTGATTAAAAAAATTAGAGAATAATAGAAAAATGATGGATTTCCTGATTGAGCAATA
>PVKN010034451.1:0-11720 GCA_004027915.1 Capromys pilorides
TTAGAGGTCAGAATGTACAAATTTGTAATCAATTCAGAGTACTCGCATGGTATTTGAATAGGTTAATATATACAAAAATAGCAACTAAGAAAAAGTTTCTGTGGTAGTAAGGAATTACTAAGAATAAAACATAACATAAAGACTGGAATGGCAAATATATGACCAGAACTTCTAACAGTTTGGGGATAGGATACCACACGAAGTTCTAGTATGTCATGGATGTTGACAGTGTCCATGACACTTACTGGTGGCCAGGTGTCACTTGTGGGACTGAGCTACTACTGTTTCCTTGGTATCCACCCTGTAGAACCAGACAGACAGAATCATGACTCATAAGGGTGCAGGAGAAGTCCATTTGCAGAATATACTGATGGACATACTCTGCTGCTGTATACAAAAGAGTAGTTGAAAGGCTGCTTTTGATACCTCTTTTTCTCCTGTGTTTAATTGTTTGCCCTATTTGGTGGGTTCTTTCCATTCTCCTTCATGGTGTGGTCACTTTGATCCCTCTTGAAAATATATTTTAGTAAACTGTGCAGGGCTGGCTTTGTCATCATGAAATTCTTTAGCTGTTCTTTGTCCTAGAAGTATTTCACTTCTCCATTGAACTTGAAAGAGAGTTTTGTAGGGTATAGCAGTCTGGGCTGGAATTTGTTTTCTTCTAAGACTTGAAGTACTTTGCTCCATGCTCTTCTTGACTTAATGGTTTATAAAAAGAAATCTGCCATTATAGTAATGGGTTTTCCTTTAAATATAATCTGTTTCTATAGTGGCTTTTAGTATATTGTTCCTGTGCTGAATTTCTGGGATCTTGATTATCATATGTCTGGGTGTGGCTTTAACTGGATTGATGTTATTTTGAGTTCTATATGCTTCGGTTACCTGAATGTCAAATTGTTTCCCCATATTTGGGAAGTTTTCCGCTATTACTTCTGCCCATATTTTTATATCATTTGTATTGACTCCCTCTTTCTCATTGATACCTATTAGTCTTACTTTGTTCATATTTGCATCATTTTGCAGATGTTGAATTATTTTTTCTTGCATTTTAGTTGCTACTAAAAGATTTTTTCTTAGGTCTTCATTAGCTGCAATGGTGTCTTTAAGGTCTGAAAGTTTATTTTCACTTTCATTGAAATGGTTTTGCCAGCTTGTCATTGAGGTTTTAATTTCCTGTATAGCACTTTGAATCTGCTTCCTGCATTCTATTACTTTCCTATATTGTTCATTCAAGGATTCCATCATTTTTCTACTCTCTTCTACTTTTTATCAGTGTCTTCTTTAGAAGCACTTAGTACTTCTTTCATTATAGTTATCATTTATTTTTTTACTTCAGAAATTATTTCTGATTTGATTTCCTCTATATCTTTCTGCAGTTGTTTACTTTGAATGCTATTATTTCAGAGGTTTCAGGTGTCTGATTTTCAATTTCTTCTATGCTATTGTCTCCTGTGTTCTGGGTGGGCTCAAGGCCTGAGAATGCATTTTGCTCCTTCTCTTTATCATTTTGTATGGCCCTACCTCTTAACTTTGGTGTAGAGCTTTGGGAGTGTGCTTACCTTAGCACCAGATCTGGATCTACCAAGTTCAAACTCATCCAGGTGGGTGTGGCTTGGGCCTGGCTGCTGAGCTCCACTTCTTCCTGCTACAGCCCTTAGAGATGAACCTGCTGTGCCACTCTGACAAGATGCTCTGTTCCTGGACCACTTGGGTGGGTCTTGTCTGTAGCCTCTCTGCAGGAAGTTTTGCTGCAGTTTTTCACACTGGGCGTGTTTGACAGATGAAGTTCTACTCACCTTCTGGGCCTTGTTGCTGCATCAAATGAGTTTCTGGTGGACCCAGGGCAATTCCACTCACACACTGGTCCTGGTTACTGGGTTAAATGAGTTTCTGGTGGGCCCAGTGTGGTCTCACTTATACACTGGGCCTGGTTGCTGGGTCAAATCTAATACAGTTTATTAACTTAAATTATATAACTGCAGGAGATGTAGTATATTTATGGCTTAGACTATAAAAATAGGCATTTTTAGACATTTTCTGATCATATCTAAAATTTGTGGTTATTCACAAGTCTTTGGAACTCTAGCAACATAACCCCCATGAATCTTGGAGTGACTGCAGGCCTAATGTGGCTGATCATCTTGTAATTGCTCATTCTTTACTGCTTGAGGGCCTCACAAGCTTGACTCCCAGTGTGATGTCACCTGGAGAAACAAAGCCCACCAGGTAGTAGCAGTCTGTCCTTCCTTGTGGGCTCTCACTGGTCTACACTATTAGCAAAACCAATGGGTCTGATTGTTTCAGAGTGGGAGAATGAAGATGAGTGAGTTCTGGAGGGAATCAAAAGTTACTTGTTGAGGAACTGAGAAGATAGCTCTGTGGCACAAGTGCCTGCCTGGCAAGTGCAAGGTCTTGAGTTCAAACCCTGGTCCCACCAAAAAAAAAAAGTTACTTGTTGGAGGTCACCATGTTCTACCTCCAGCTCTGGGCCAAGAAAGTTCTACTATTCATGGAGACCCTACTACTGTAAGGCATACTAAGACTTCTGGAGACACATGGATAGACTTAAGGCAAGAGGAAGTGTCAAGGCACTGTGCAGCTCGGGAGATCTCTTGGAGTTCAGAGGAACAAGATGACAGGATAGTGAGAGGAGAGGATGGATGTCAGACAAATACCCTGGTCCCAGAACTACCGCTTGAGGAAGAGGAGATATGAGGGGCATGTTTCATGGGAATAAGAAAAATTGTGAACAAAGTCTTGGGCATCAGACTACATTTAGAAGACAGTCACAAGCAAACAGTGCACTAAACAGCTAACAATTACAGGACAAACAGTGCCAACGAGGATGATACCTGGATCATCTCCCTGGGAACAATTGTGTCTTGATGCCAAGAAAGATGCAGAAGTTATGAATGAGAAAGGAACACATGAGAGCCAGACATATAGCTCAGCAGCTTAACCACATACCTGGCAAAGACAAGGTCCTGAGTTTGATTTCCTGTACAAAACAAAACAACTGCATCAGTCTTTTTTTTTCACCACTGGGATAAATAAAATAACATCCTGATAGTTTGGCAATGCATATTTTGAATAGAATATAGCATTAGTCAAGTTATCACTAAGAGTAGTGGAATCTGGTTGTTAGCTGTGTGGGTCCAGAAATACAACTCCCTGAGGAGCTGATGTCATCTGCAGGTCAGTGGAGGGGCCTCGCTCTTGCAGTCAGATAACTTCTCCTTGTTGCCTTGCTAGTGTTGCAGAACATCAGGCTATTTAGGTAGCTGATCAAGAGGTATGCCATGGAGAATGTACTTCAGCACAACCTTCCTGGGTGGCCTTCCAAAAACAAACAGTGGAGTTTTAATATCTAACTCCATGGGTAGCGAGGGAAGGCTGCACTTGAAACTCGTTACATAGCAAAGGCAGATCTCAAATTCAAGATTCTCCTGCCATAGCCTCCCAGGTGCTGGGATTACAGTTTGTTCCACCATCCCCTGGTAGAGTGAAGGGGATATGATGGGAGAGGAGAATCAGCAGCATGTGAATTATCCTGTGACAGTGATAATATGCAGAAAATTTCTAAGAAGAGATGAGCATTACCCACTAAAGCTGACACAATGGGAGAAATGATACAAGTATTAAAGACTATTAAACCAGCCATGTTCATAGTAGGAGCTTACTTTTCCTTATAATGGCAATCATTGGCAGATTGTATTTTTTTAGAATGAGAATTATAGGCAAATGCTAGCATGCTATAGAAGTTCTTAATTGATATTTTAGACATTTCCCAAGGCATATAATTAGAGAGTACATTGCTGGTCTATGTTTCTTCCATGAAGGATCACCAAGGTCCTGTCAAAGATAGTGTCTTCATTTTCCTAGATTTAACTCCTCCATCTCTTCTCAACTAAACTTGCTTAGCAGCTGTGAATCTCTACTCCTGACAACTGCCTTCTCTAGGAAGGCTCTGTCTAGACACCTATTTCATCAATAGGTGCTCAATTGCTTCCTCTCAGCTACCTCTTGGCCTTTAGAAGGAACTGAGCTGAATTCAAGTCACCTCTTTGTCTTATGTATCTTTTATGACTACAAGCAGCAGACGTGATTTTTCTTTTTGAGACAGGGTCTCCCTATGGAGCTCAGGCTGGCCTCCAGGTAGCCCAGACTAGCCTCAGACTTGTGGCCATCCTCCTCCCTCAGCCTCCAGAGTGCTGGGATTTTGTGTGTCACCACACCCAATTTTAAACTAAGAGTGGGTGAGGCTGAGGGGCCATTGTGCCAAGTCCTATCTGTAAGAGTATAATATTCAGCAGAGGGCAATAAGCAGGCTATAACTGCAACCTTCCCATCAAGACCAAAAAATAGTGCAAGAGTGAGAAAATACATTCCAAGAGGTCAAATGCAGTACATAATTCAACTATAAATTGTAAGACCAACCAAGAACGACAAAAGGAAGCTTTCTGAAAGGCCACAGAAATATCCCCAGGGCTTCTGCCCACCATTGATGACCCCAGAGAGTCACAGAGAATAGGGCTGTACTCCACCCTCAGGGCTCAGGGATTGTCTCCAGCCTCTCTCTGGGATTGTCTGTGTACTAAGAATGGCTCTTAGGTCAAAAGGAATGTATCTTTTCACCATATATCTCTTAAATGCAGGTCATCTCTTAGATGCAGGTCATCCACTATTCAAAGGAATGTTAGTGTATGCTCACTTAAAAGAGAAAGGTAGATACTATGTTGGACATTTTGACTGATGGCATATGCCTCTAAAGTGGCACATAAATACCACCCTATGAGCTATTTCCAGTAACTAATTTCCAAGATTTTTAAGAGTAATTTTGGGGCCAGCAAGATGGTTCAGTGGTCTAAAGCGCCTGCTTAGGAAAGCTCAGGCAATTGCAGGGACTGTGGTTCGATTCCTGGCACCACATGCTGTGCCAGCCCCACCACCAGGGAAGGCTGAGCCAGCCACAAAATAAATAAATAAACAAACAAACGAAACAAGCGAACAAGTAAAAAATAAATAAGTAAATAAAATTTAAATTTAAAGAGTAATTTTGACCACCTGTAAGTTTCACTGCCTGAACCACCACATGCCAGACCTCACAGCCCTGTGTATGAAGACACTGTAATCAGCTCTCAGTTTCTCAGACGACTCTACTGAGGCTGCCACATCCTCTGCAGCATTTGCACATAGCAGTGAATGGCTAGTCTATGCTTGACCCAAAATAACTGGGGAGGAGGAGAAATGAGCAAGGGGAGGCGGTGAGAGTTAGAGCAGAGGGCATGGGTAAGAGGGAACTAGGTCTTTCTCTGCCAGTTGTTCCCCAGTCCAGCACAGATCTGTGTTTGCCCCTTTCTGCTCAAAATGGGCTGAAATATTCCAGATGAGTGAGATTAAGACAGAGACCAAAAGTTCTGGGAAGCAACCCTGGAAGGGCTCTCAACCTCAGCCCCAGGCCCCAGGGAGCAGTCCTTACTTTCTCCTTTGGCAAGCTTCTGTGGAGCTGCAGCAGCTGGTGTCACACCCAGCTCCTGTCTTCCTCCAGCAGCATCCTCAGACTCGGGTCCAAGGGCACCTGAGGCTGGTCAGACTTTTCAGGGGTCCATGAGTGATTGAGAGGGAATCCAATGCTAGAGATTTAACTTTCAAAGTATTGATCTCTGCAACTGTCCATAAAATCCCACGCCCCTCACACCCATTGTAATTCCATTGTGAGTTGCTCTGGGATGTAGAAACCTCCCTATATCAAGAGACAGAAGTGGAATAAGTTGGTTTCTGGGGGTCTTTTTAATGATTCATAAGACTGTCTCCCCCCCAGGACTTCCTGTCTCTTCTTGGTGTACACACATTTCTGTCAAGGGTGAAGCATGGCCCATATTGCACTGCTCTAAATTTAGAACAACTAAAGCAATGTATGTATGGGCTTTTTTTTTTTTTTTTTTACATGATTTCTTTCAGAATCAGTCTGCATTATTCAGTAATTAAAACTTATTTTATCAAACCAGCTCATGAAATATTTATTCTAATTATAGCTAGTCCTCATCTTATTTCATCTTGTGAAATGTTCAATCTTTTATAACTTGTAACAAAAATAAACTTTTAAAGTAAGGATGAAGCATCTAGATGTCAACTTTAATTCATGTGAGGGACATACAGTTGTTCAAAATTGTTTTAGGAAGTTTTTGAGCAAAAATGTATGTGCACCGTGGCCTAAGGGCTCTCATGTTGCTGTAGGATCCTTTCACATTAGCCCCTCCCTCGACCAAGAGCTGTGTTGTCCAGTAAGTAACCACTGGTCACAGATGGCTATTAACATTTTAATTCAATTAATTTAACTTCCTGGTCATACTGGCCACATTTCAAGTGCGACATAGCCACACACAGCCTGTGGTTATTATTTTTGACAATGCAGATACGGAATATTTCCAACATCACAGAGAGTTCTATGGGCAGCACTGGTTGACAATCTGCTCAGAACTGACAAGGCCTTGGCAGGTAGGTACAGCCCCACATAAGCTGTGATATGGTTAAAAAAATACTAAATCATTCAGTCTTTTAAGAGATCATTCAAGCACATTGTTATGGTTTGTGTCTAGTTGCCTCCCCCAAAGCCTCATGCAGTCATGGGATGGGAACTTCTAGAGTTTGAGACTAACTCATGATCCACTAGGATTATGTGCCTTAGTGCTGTTGGGATTATGGATTTTAGTACTGCTGGGATTATGGGTATGGCCTGAGGTGGATAATGTGAGGCAGAGAGCCTGAATGTAACATAAGAGACAGAGACAGACTCTCTGTTGCTCTTTGTTGCCTCTGTCGCAATTGTTCCTCCGCCATGAACTGCTGCTCTCTGCCCTGTGCCAGTCTGCCTTGGAGCTGGCCGAGTATCGACTGAAACCTTCAGTAACTAACTATGAGCTAAATAAATCTTTCCTTCATTTTGGATGTCGGGTATTTGTCCCAGCAATGAGAAAAGAATAACAGAGACACACATAATGCAAATTTCATAAAATGCAAAATGGTTTATGGGCAAAGTAAGTCTCCTTATGTCCCTTTCCTTAGTGTCCTAGGATCTCCTCTGACCAGTTTCTTGAAATTCCTTCCAAAGATATTCTACTCAAATACAGCTAAAAGTTTGTGTGTCTGTATGACAGTTTTAAAAAACAGAAATAAATCTTTTGTGACACGCACTGCATGCAGAAGGAAGGCTTGTACTTCCTCCTCTAGAAAATCGGTGGGGTTTGGGCTGTTTCCATTGCACTGTGGTGGAACTGCCATGTGATTCCCAGGCCAGGTCATAAAAGCCATGAGGCTTCTACTTCTTTGCTGGACATTCAGGATTGGAATCCTAGACTTCCATATGAGAAGAGTGACTGTCAACCCAGGAGCCCGTACATCAGAACTAGGTCAGGTGACCCTCCCAGATGATCCATTCTTCAGCCATAGCAGTGAAGGCACCAGACCTGAGAACAAAGAAGCCATCTTGATTTGTGCCTGTGCCTCATGAGAAGGGTCTTACAATTTGACTGAAAAGTTGTTTTTTTTTTTTTTTTCCTTTGATACTGGGGATTGATCTCAGGACCCTGCACTTGCCAGGCAAGTGCTTATTCTACTGAGCTATATCTCCGGCCCTTTTGACTGAAAAATTTAGAAAAACTTAGTAATATATAGTTAAAAAGCTAGACAATGAAAAAAATGAGATAAAAAGTAACCCCAAGATAATAAAAATCAATGTATAAAAAGTAATATCATACCCAGGCATGGAGTATGTGCCTGTAATCCCAGCACTTGGGAGACTGAGGCAAGAGGATTGCCTAGGCTACTAGTTGAGTGGCGGGGGGGGGGGGGGGGGGGGGGGGGGGGGGGGGGGGGGGGGAAGAGAGAGACAGAGAGAGAGAGAGAGAGAGAGAAGAGAGGGGAGAAAGATAAAGAGAATAACAGCCTATATGGTTCATCTATGAGTACTTACAGTCATACTAATGCTAACACACAACACTGGCAATGAACTACATTGGCAGTATGTAGTTTACAGAATGTACTTTCTAGAAGAAAGAAAAAATATATGCACAAGGAAGGTAAGGGTATACAATAGAGCATTTCTAAAATTGAGGAAGCTAAAGATAGTTGCATTATTTAGAAATTACAGGTATAAATTACAGAAAGAACAGATGAGTGATGCGGACGTGTGCTTGTTCCATGGCAACAGCCCATGGTTGGTACAGAGGGAGACACTAATGGGAACTAAATGGATGAACATGGGGAAGCCACTCGGGACACCTTTGGCATGAGAGGTCTTTCACAGATGGGTTTTTGGCCTACTTCAGAGCTACTGACTCAGGAACTCTAGGACACAGTAATCTGGGTTCCCTTTAACAAGCCTTCCTCATGTGATTCCAGTGCCCATTGAATTTGAGAAATTTTGGTAGGCATAATCTGGTCTCTCTCTCTCTCTCTCTCTCTCTCTCTCTCTCTCTCTCTCTCTCTCTCTCTCTCTCTTCTCTCTCTCACCATAATTTCCCTATTTACTAAACATAAGCAGTAGCCGCACCAGCCTTCTTTCTCTCTGTTACCAATTTCATACTCGCGCTAGGTCCTTCGGTCTAAGTGGCCCACCCTCCTGGAAAGTTTCTGCCCGCTTCCTTTCTCTCACCGAGTAGACGCCTACTCATACAGATCTTGGGTGACCGTTGTGTCTCCCCACCAACTCCCACTTTGTAATCTCCTACCCTCTCATTCGCTCAGGCACTCAGCACTTCTTGAATTCTTTGGCTTTAAAGTGTTTGTCTATTTGCCCCACTAGAATATAAACTGCATGAGAATGAGGAATTTATGCGCTATTTTATCACTATGCTCCCATACCTAGAAAAGAGCCTGAGATGCTGAATAATCATTTGTTAATAAATGATTTCCTCCACCACAAAGCATAACAGGATAAATCCTGCTGCTTCTTCGACCTCCGCATGCATACAGATCGCTTATGCTGTTGCAATGTGGAATTTGCTTCTTGGATCTGGAGTGGGACCTCAATTTCTACATTCCCGAGAATCCTCCATGATATGCTTCCATGCCATAGTGCTCACTATGAGCAGCAGGATCCTACACAGAATTCTTGTCTCTGGTGATCACAAACGGCAGTTGTGTGGTGGCTTTCAGACAGCATCTGAACATCCAGGTGCACCTGTGATGATTATATCTGAAATATGTTCTGATCAGGAACAATGAAGGTTTTCCTGAGGTAGCTCTTTGGACTCTCCCCAAAAATTGCAGAGTAATAATATTCATAGATGTTCAAGGGAATTACTACTTTATGAAAGGCCAAGTTTTGCTGAGAAGAGCTCAGCAGAAACCAATTTTCATGATTAATAAGGAAAGAGAACCTGGATCCATGCACCGTGTGGCGAATCTGCTAACTGTAAGGTCAGGCATAGTGCCACTCTGCTCCCATGCAGCTCCTTCCTAGGAGTGCCAAAGAGAAACAGCGGAGTGTCCCGAAGGCAGTTTGGCTCTCCTCTTGAACACTTTCTGAAAGTGTTTCCATGTGTTAGAAACATAGCCCCAACATAATTAATGATATTTGGAAGTGGGGCTTGTGAGAGGCAATTAAGATTAGATGAAGTCACAGGGTGCTCCCTCCACTGTGTCCGGTGGCATTAGTCACTTTATAAGAAGAGGGAGACCCGTGCTAGCACGTTTGCTCTGCCTCATGCAGTACTCTCCATCACATTATGATACAACAAGCTGGGCCATGCTAGATGCCTGAGACATCAGTCTTCAAAATCATGAGCCAAATAAACTTCAATTTATTATATGTTGCCTAGTTTCAGGTATTTTATCATAACAACAGAAAGGAGACTGAGACATTCTCTTTCCATAGGTTGGCAATTAGCTAGGGAGTTAGCAATATTAGAACTGTATCAGAAATACAGCTGCACCTTGGTTCATGAACTTACAGTAATTCATTCCAAAATTCTGGAAAAGATGGATATGTGTGTGCATGTGTGAAAGACAGCTGTAGTCATGCTTAATACCCAATGCAGAGCTCTCAAATAAAAACAAAATTTTGCCAATTCTTCTACTGGTGCACCGAATTGTTTGCAAACAAAAGCATTAGTGAACCAAGGTATGGTACCACTGTATTACCAAAACACTCTGTAGATACTACATTGAAAACCATATGCATCAGGTAAATAATTCTCAGGATATATTCTTCAGTGCTGATTCACATGCATTATAGATCTTTGATCAAAAAAAAAAAAATTAGGAGGGCCAGCCAGATAGCTCAGCAGATTGAAGAGCCTGCTTAGGCAAATGCTAAGGGACCAGGGTTCAATCCCCATGCCATGCTGGCCCCGCCCACAGGGCACACTGAGACACTGAATGAGACTGGGTATGGTGATGTATGCCTGTAATCCCAATGCTTAGGAGGCTGAAAACAGGAGGATCACTAAGAGTCTGATCTGTGCAGTGAGACCCTGTAGACTCTGTACTAAATACATTTTTAAAAAATAAATGCTAGCTTACATGAACACAAATTAGAATTCCTGACTATAGATCCCCTTTTAGTACATAACATATTGAATCACAGAATTTTCTAAATATTATGTAGAACTAATGTTCCATGCAGCACAATTTGGGAAAGTTCACTGAATGATATTGGCAACTATTGAAGAATTTCCTACAAGAAGCAGGCAAGGAGAAATGGGAAATAGCACCAAGAAGAAAGGTAAAAGTAGGTAGTTTGTCTACAGGACCCTCACATAGACTTTTGCCTCATAGGGATTTCCCAAGTTAAACACTTCAACATACCTGCCTTCCCAACCAACATCGTCTTAATCCCTTTTTTCTTCATTCTCCTATAGAGGATCAATGTATCAGACTTAATGGCCCAATGGTTTTTCATCCAGGAAATGTTCACACATACAAGAGGATGTCTACTTCCTAGTTGTGGGATCAAGGGGCAGCTGGTGTAGCCCATGACGCTGCTATCACTGCTTCCCCAACCTTCAGCCAGTTCTCTGTCCTAGGGAACAGATACATGCCTGCTGCAGTTCCTAGCAGGAGTTTACAAATGAAACATAGGGTTGTTTTTTTTTTTTTAGCACTGTTGGGTGCTAAAAATTTTACCCCATACACTTTGTGTATGTGACATTTCTGAATAAAAGTTCTCTTTTTCCTTTGCACCACTCTCTCTTTGACATTCCAACTGTGCCTTTCTCACCAAATATATAATCAATAGCAGTACCGAAATGATCAACATAAGTATTTCTGGATGAAGTTTTGCCTTTATTTTTCCATGACTTGCAATAAATGTAACTTTGGAAACAAAAGGGTTTTTTTTTTTTTCCTTTTAAATTTTTGAGGGTTTGTTTTTGTTGGTTGGGCGGTTGGTTGATTTTGGTGTTCTGAGACAAGGTCTTGCTCTATACTTCAGGCTGGCCTTGAACTCAACACAGAAATCTTCCTGCCTCTGTCTCCTGAGTACTGAGATCGCAGGTGTGTGTCTCCACACCTGGCTGTTTTTTGTTTTTGTTTTTTTAATAATATATGAGCTGTTAAAGAAAAACGCTGCCCTTAAGGTTTATTCAAAGTGTTAATGTTTAATTGTTTGACCAATCTTACATGTCTATATCTATTAATCTAAACATTTGATGGTGAAAATATGTAATACAACCACTGTTAAATTTTTCTTGTTTTGAAAATCCTGCACTATATGTACT
>PVKN010034452.1:0-11826 GCA_004027915.1 Capromys pilorides
TTTTTTGGCTTTTTTTTTTTTTTGTCCCAGGAATCAAAGTCACAGTCCCCAGAGATACAGCATTGCGCCATTGAGCTGTATCCCTGGCCCTCGCTCAAGTATTTTTCACTCCACAATATATCACGGATACATTTCCATGCCAATAAACACTAAGCTACATTAGATTAAATGACCCAAACTAGTTTAGTGTGCCTGTACGAGTCACCTAAGTCTCCTCCTGAAGGATGTTTAGGACACTTCTGACTTTTCTACATTAAAAGCAGTCTTACAAGAAGCCAACATGTACTTAAGCCTTTTTACTTTTGAAGAATTTTCTGACAGAAATACCTAAAAAGTGGGAAGATCAGATCAAACAATATCATATTTTACAAGCTGCTAACCTGTGTTGCAGTATTAACCCTAAATGTGCAACATTCATCCCCTGTTTAATGGATAACCCAAAATGTGACTTCTAAAAACTTCATCCATCGAAAACTTTAGAGAAATTTTTCTTTATTTTGTCTGTAACAGTTCTCATTTAAATACAAGTCTCTTGGAATTGAAATAAATAATACTTACCAAAATTTGTGCTCTACAAGTTTTAAATTCTGAGGTAGTCAAGAGATGATATATTTAGGCTTCAAGAAAAATAAAGATTGATTACTTTCTGCACCACTGTCTCCATGGGAAAATTTTTAAATGCACTTGCTCTGGGAATATTAATTTTCTTGTTAGTAATAGAAATTGAAAATGAACATAAAATGCAGTACTATTAATTTAGAAAAAGTAAATCATTGGTTATAAATTGTTCAGGACAAAAGTTTTATTAAAGGCAAAGAATTACTGTATGACAATATTGGAAGTGACTATCATTCATCTAAGTTTAATGAAGTTAGGTTTATAGAATTTAAACAGATCCTAAAATTTGATAATTTATGCAGGTAAGAAAGTCAAGGGCCAGCCAAATAGCTCAGTGGATTAAAGCACCTGTAAGCAGGCGCAGAGGCTGGGGTTCAATCCCCAGGCCTACCCTGCAGGCCCTGCCCCTGGGGTGTACTGAGATGGCAATTGAGACTGGGCATGGTGGGACACACCTGTAATCCCAGCTCTAGGAACGCTGTAGACAGGCAGATCACTATGAGTCTTATCTAGTAATGAGACCCTGAACACGCTGTAGACCCTTCCAAAAAGAGGAAGGAAAGAAAGAAAGAGAGAGAGAGAGAGAGAGAGAGAGAGAGAGAGAGAGAGAGAGAGAGAGAGAAAGAAAGAAAGAAAGAAAGAAAGAAAGAAAGAAAGAAAGAAAGAAAGAAAGAAAGAAAGAAAGAAAGTCTAATCCAGAGAGTTTGGCATGGGAAAGGCTACACCACGTGGGGAAGGAAAAACTAAGGACTTTGCTGTAGACATCAAGGAGGCATTTGGCTTCTACTAGCAGGACTGACTTGGTAGTAAAATCAATGATGGCTCCTCATGGCTGGCATGGACGGTTCTGTGTCTGCTATCTGTAGCAACCTGTATTCCCCAGGGCCTCTGATGACAGTGCTGGCACGGTTTGCAATACCTCTTTTTCTTCTAAAGACCAACAAAGAACACAAGCATTAAGGACTACGTGGAATTCACAGGAAGGTGACTGGCTTCAGAGGATCCCTCTGAAAACCAACAGGAAGCCCTTCATTTATTTCCCTTACTATGGATAATTTATAGGCACCAATCTTCCTCCTTCACCTCATATATCCATAATGTATGCAATACCTTTACTCTTTCCCTCTATAAATTCTGTATTATTATTCATGTATATCACTTCCCTAATTTTTTATTGAGTACCTATTATACATTGGAAATCATTTTTAGCACTGAGGGTATAACACTGAATATAGCAAATTCTCTTTGCTAAAGAAGCTTAAATTCTAGGTAAGAAGATAGACAAAAAGCATGCAGATATTCGGTAGCAATCTCAGCTTACCAAGGAAAAACAAAGCTGGTAAAGGATAAAGAACACCAAAGGTTCCGGGCGTGGTACCTGGAGCCCATTTTTCAGGGGAGAGTCTTTGGAGAGGCCATAGCTGAGCAGAGACTACAGATATGAGGAGCTGCTCATACAAAATTTAAGGGAAGAAAGAAAAATCCTAGTCAAAACCAAAGGTAAGATGAAAAACCACAAAATTTTTAAAGAATTATTCTGTTATGTAAGGGAGCCATTTACTATAGGGAAAAGATTGAAGAAATTTTAAATATTTTACATCTTTTATTTATATATTTACTCGTTACAGGGTCTTGCTATGCAGCTCTGACTCATAGTGATCCTCCTCTCTCAGCCTCCCCAGCGCTGGGATTACAGGCAGGTGCCACCAGGGCCAGGTCTCGGTGGTCAGCTTGGGGCGCCCGTGGGCGGAGCTGGCGCAGCATGTGGTGCTAGGGATTGAACCCAAGTCCTCGTGCTTGTCAGCTGGCTGCTTAGATGGCCGAGATTAAACATTGTGGAGTGAGCAAATTAGAAGATCAATCACAACAGTAAGAGTCTGGTGTTAGATATGTTGCGTTTAAAATGATACTTAAACTACAAAGTTACTGGGATAAAAGCAGCACAGTACTGCAAAAAACAGACCTGACATCAGTGGAGCAGGTTAGAAGATACGAAAACAACTTACACCATTTCAACCAAACTTCACCCCGTCTAGTAATGAATATTTCATTACCCCAACGACTCTGAAGCAGCTTCCTCTGTGGCCAGTAGAAATTCAACTTGATGATAATAAATATCAGTTTCCCTCTAAGTTCCACCCACCAGTCTCAGCTTCATCTTTATAAACCGGTGTTTTTCCAGAAATACAGAAAGGAAGTCTCAAACTTCTGTGAAATTTATTCAACTATTCAAGTTATCCTAAATTAAACTGGGCATGTCACAAGGAAATAAAGTAACAAAGTACAATAAAATTTGAAGATTCATAGATATTTATATATATTCATTCAGAGATTTTTTTAAAGGTCCAATTTTATGTTACTGTTGCAACTCTGGTGAAACAAGAGATTTGTCTACAGCATGCTAAGTAATGTATTGTAACCTTCACTTAGAATTGGGTTTTTTTGGGGGGGCCGAATGGATCACTCTATGAAAGTATTGTGTATATGTTCTACAAAACTCAGTTCTATATGCTGAGCCCTATTTTATCACTGACATATTTTGAAGTCAGAAATATCAGCTCTCTGGTGTCCAGAGACAAAACATCTTTAAGAGCTGCAATCCAACAAAGAGCATCTAGAAGGGGAACAGATTCTCTTCACTGGCACCCATGTCCCAGTGGTCATCCTGTTGACAGTGGTAGGGAGAGCTTGCCTCCTAGTGGTGTAGCCGAGGGTCCTAACCTAAATCAGAAGTTAATGTTGCTACACTTTAAAATGGACAAATATTTTACAGTAGATTAGGCACCATTCATTTTTATCTCTAAGTTTGAATTTCAAGAGGTTCATGACAAAATAACCTATTGGTTTCTCTATAAACTTAATAGAATCAGTGTGTATAAAGTATGGGAATTTATGTATATTTCTGGCTTTAAAAGATTGCCAAACATACAAAATAGAGTTCTATTTTTAAAGTACTGTAATAACAGACTTCAAATAAAATGCTCCAACCTGCTCATTTTCAGTAGTCTGTAAAAGGCCTCTATTTATTTATGTATTCAACAAACATTTCTAGAGTTTACCATGGGTCATTACAGGGCCAGGCACTGTGAAATTCATTTTCTACCTGTTAGAAGGAATAAATAGGCTGCAAAATAGAGTGAAAATGTAAAAGTAAATGAAGAAAACTGTGCCAATGATTACTGTGATGTCAAGTCAGAATCATAAAACGATCACTTCAGCGGCTATATCCTGTGCAAGACTATCCAACCACGGAAGCGGAATTGTTTTCTGAATTTTTTTCTGTTACAACTTTAAAAAAAAAAAGTAAGCAATTTTTCCCTGGTGGTGTATGCCCTGAAATACACTAAGATTTCAGTTTCCTAATGTTATATTTTATGCCACATACACATGACACCTGTTGAGTTGCTTATTTTTAAATGCAAATAGAAATTTACATATCTGCATCACCACATTTTGTTGTGGATTCATAAAATGCTCAATTTGAAAAGTACTTAACTGAATGTTAAGAATAATTTTAGGGGCTGGAGAGAGAGCTCAGTAGAGTAAGCACTTGCCTGGCAAACACCAGGTCCTGAGTTCAATCCCCAGTACTGCAAAATAATAATAATAATAATAAAATAATAATAATAATAATAATAATAATAATAATTGAGTACCTGTATGTATTTTTCCTCTTTAGATATGGTTTCCCCAGTAAAAATGAGAATGAAAAAAGGGGTTGGGGAGCGTGACAAGGCAATGTTGCTCTCACAGTTTTAGAGACAGCAGTTGTTGTATCAGAATCCCCACCATTCCAGCCACCCCAAACCAACATGTCCTGGCAGGGCTTCAGACTGAGCTACAATCCTTCAGTAAATCAGAATTTCACACGACCCAGTAACCACAGGGTCACTCTCTGTGGAAAACTTCGAACTTATTTACTACAAATATCAGAAATAGTTAGATTTAAAAATATTATTTTGACCCACAAAGTGAAATGATCAAAAACAACAGAAATAATTTTTAAAAATGGTTTTGTTTGTCTCAGCACTTTTTAAAAAAATCTTGAAAAAGCATTTCAAAGCCATCTTTCACAGAAAATCAACCGAGGTTCAGAAAGCTGAGGGAACAGGATCTCTGTGTTGGTCTTTGCTGAAGATATACTATGTTTCAAAATCCTTATGAGACCAAAACCTAAATTATACCACTTACTAGTTCCAACATGTTCAACCAAAAACAAAAAAGAAAGAAAAGAGAAAAGAGAAGATAAAAGAACAGAGGAGGAATGGCGGGGATGGGAGGGGAAAGGAGGGGAGGGGAAGGGAAGGGAGGGAAGGGGAGGGGAGAGGAGAAGAGGGGAGGGGAGGGGAGGGGCTCAGCAGCAAGGAGAGATCAGACCAGACCACAGCAACTTCTTCTATTTGGAGTTAATCCCCCCTCCTCCTCCTCCTCTTCTTCCTCTTCCTCCTCCTCTCCCTCCTCCTCCTCCTCCTGCTCCTCTTTCCCTTCCTCCTCCTCCTCCTCCTCCTCTTCCTCCTCCTCTTTCTTCTTTTCTTCCTATTTCCATATTTTCTGTCTCCCCTTCCCCTCCTCTCCCTAATTTGTCCTCCTCTTCTCCTTTTCCTTTCTCCTTCTCTTTCTCTTCATTCCTCTTTTTCACTGTCTTCTATTGAAGCAATAGAATGCTCTTGAAAAGAAGTCACATCAAGAAGTCTAAAATGGAGAACACATGCAATGTTAAATTAAATAGAAACATTTACATTGCATGTTTTCTATTTCAAATAGAAGCTATGAGAGCCACATCTGAGGCTGTTGCTTCCATGTTTTTCCACCCTAAAACCGAGTCACCTCACACATAATATTCATCCATATTGTTTCAAGTTAGACTGGACAGATGGGGAGACTTTCCCTGCAAAGGTGATGTCAGTGCGCTCACGATGTCCAGTAGGAGGAAGTTAGTTCAGACTCTCAGATTTGTCCCCTGGCTGAGTGAGTGAAAGCTGAGCAAAATTACTTAATGAAAACTATAGGAACACAGGGAATTTATGGCAATATCTCAGTGGGAGAGTGGGTTGTGCCCCCCTTAGCCTAACAGGGTGATCACATTAAATACACCAATTCCAGAGTTGATACATTCATCGCTTCTGGAACTATACCATTTTGGTGACTATCCAGCCTTTATGCTGTGACCAGTGACTTTGGACAAGACTCAATTTTTCCAAAGCCTGTTTTGACCCTCTAAGTAATATAGATAAAATGTGGGTAATAACCGTGGCCATCTCACAGAGTTGTCTTCTCCCCTCCCCTCTTCTCCTCTCCCCTCCCCTTCCCTCTCTTCCCTTCCCCTCCCCTCCTTTCCCCTCCCATCCCCGCCATTCCTCCTCTGTTCTTTTATCTTCTCTTTTCTCTTTTCTTTCCGTTTTGTTTTTGGTTGAATATGTTGGAACTAGTAAGTGGTATAATTTAGGTTTTGGTCTCATAAGGATTTTGTTATTATTATTATTAGTGTTATTATTATTAATAGAATGTAGTGTTGCCCTCAGCCCCTGGAGACGACTGCAACAAGAGTGGTGCCTCATCTTTAGCACAGCAAATTGGCATAGAGTTGGATTTGACGAATGAACAGTGGTAGATCAAATCCTAAAGAGATACCGTCTTCCCCCAGTTAGAATGGCTATAATCAAAGATAAAAAGATAAATTCCTCCAAAGATGGGGAGAAAGGGGAACTCTCATGTTGTTGGTGGAAACATCAATGGGTACAGAGGGGCCAGCGAGATAGCTCAGCAGACAAAGCGCCTGCTTAGGCAAACACAGCGGCCTGAGTTCAATCATAAATATGCACAACTTTTATGTCATAACATTTTAAAATTTAAATCAGTTATAAAATAAAAAATCTCTAGCAACCAAAACTCACGCCCCTTGGGCCTCCCACCCACCAGTAGGTGCCGTAGTTGTCCCAGCAGCAGAATGCAGTGCTGAGGGTGGGCTCCTGCAGTAGTGGTGAGCTTCTTCACACAGCTTTTAGGATGCCAAAGAGGTCTTTATTCAAACAAGGATTGGTCCCCGAGAAAGTCAAGAGTGTGCTGTGTACAAAGAACATCAGGAAGTGTCCAGCGTGGCCGGAGAGGAGTGACCAAGGGAAGATGAGCAAGGTAAGGAGACCTGTTCGTGAAATGGGAATCCCTGGAGGCTGGCCAGCAACTTTGACTTGTATTCATGATGATCATAATAGCCACCTCAAGAATCTATAACATGAAAATCACCAGCTTGGTTAACGCAAATGTCTCAGACAAAGCTAAGCCAAGCAGTCCATCAGTGCTATAAGACTACGTACCTTGGAAAGCCAAATAACCTGGATATAATATGATCTCAGGAGATAAACAAACTATTCAGAAATCATTAGTTGTGATCTCAGCACAGATTTTTGTGTTTTGTAGTATCTGAATAAACTACAGGAATCTAGATGATGGTCCAGATTCTTGTAGCTGTTGTGTTGATACGCTATCCTTGATGGAATTACCGAGGTGTAAAATATAGGTCAAGTGCAATAATCACAAAGTCTAGTTCAGCACTGGGCACTTGGCCCTTGTACCATCCGCAGGTTGCTGGGCATGATCATCTCCACTGAAGCAGTCTAAACTTGATGAAATCAGAACCAAAGAATAACTTAGACATAGGAGGAAACACTGACAGTTATTCCCAAATTGGAGATTGTATTTATGTTCTTAAATTTACAACAGAGGCAAGCTGCCTCTAAGACGTGGTGCCTTACTCACAGGGAATATCTGCTGACTGGATTTAATTTTAAGGTAACGCATCAGCATTTCTTACTTTCTGGGTCGAGAGCCAATCCCATCAGTCTCCTTTGAGGTTAGCTTTGTCATAAACACACTACATAAGCTGAAGTAATATTTTCCAAGAACAGGCAGTTACATGCCCTCTTACTTTCTCCATCATAAGAAGGTGTTTTAATAACCCAAGACATGACCTACAGAGTAATGTTCAGCAGGGAATTAGCAAATCCATTTTACTCACAACATTGTGTATGTTAAAACATCAAAGGAAACTTTTATAAAAATTCTACAAGCGTGCTTTTAATGTAACTACCAAAATTTGGTCCCTGTGTCCTGATAGTGATTCACAACCAGTAACAATACAATCACAGAATTACAGTATTAAAAACTGAAGCTTCAAGTTTTTCTGGCCTATACGTCTTACTCATGAGAAAACTGAATTCCTGAGAGGCCAGCAGACTCCCACAGGGTCTCGGCAAGTTAGCTACAAAGCCACAGCTGCAATTCGTGTCCCCAAATTCTCAGCCTAAGGTTTCTTCCATTTCATCAGGCTTCCTGCTAAGCCCTGTGAGTCAGTTAAGGTTCCTCAGTAGCAAAACTGTCTCAGACAATGAAAGTCTAAGCAGGTGAACTCATGGAAAGGCACCTGGAGGCAGGTAGCTCCAGAAAGGTGTAGTGGAGGAACTGCTTCCACGTCACCCCAATGCTCCCACCGCCTGGGCCAGCCGCAGCAGTTTCCCCACACTGTATAATTCCATTCAAGAATTAAAAGTTGCATGAGACTACTAACACCTCGGGCCACTTGGCTGTCCTCCAGGGATGAGGAAAAGGTTTCAGGGGGAGGAGTCTCACTTCCCCCTATGGAATGAAAAAGCAGATTTCTACCACGGCTGCACACAATAGGGGAATTAATTTCTTTAATGTATCTAGGTGTTGAATGGTCAACAACTGATAAATATCTACTGAAAAATTAACTACATAGATGCATGATTTGAAGCACAAGGAAGCTGAATTTTAGAAATTATAATCTTCCTAAAAGTACTATATATTATAAAAATAAATATTTTATATTATAAAAATACAGGACTGTTATAATTTTATATCATAAATTTTATATTATAAAAATATTAACATATTTTATTATAAAATATTATAAGTTGTACATCTATTGTAAAATTTCTATGAATAGTTACTCGCTGACACTACATGGAATTGGTAACATGGCTAGAATACAAAAATTTAATTTCCACAATTCTGTGGCATGAAAGTGAGAGATTAGTGATACATTTGTAGTTTCCATTAACTATTTCAACTACTTAAGAGAGTAAGATCATTATTAACACTAAAATAGTCATTGTTTTGAAGATTTATTGCAGTTGGGAAATGAAGGAATGTAAGATTATTATCGTCTGTGGGGCTGGTCCCTGCGTCAAACTGATCCTGGAAATAAGGTTACCTATTTGATAGATTAAAATACCATTAGCAAAATGTTACTGTGCTGCTCCTGTCATCTCTTGTCTTTTTGCTTTGGGGAGTGAACCTACTACCTTTGAATAATAGGAGCCATCAATACCTCCTGGGCACCTCCACGTCAGGAGGAAGAGCCTGCCCTTTGTCTAGCAGCGTCTGTGGGGAGGCAAAGTGTGTCTCTCCTATCTGGGATTCTATAAATCCGTTATTCTACATCTCCTAGGATGTATCGATCAGAGGAGTGTGGAGTCAGGGAAATTTTCACCTAAGATAAACTCACTTTGATCAAAAGTGCACTTCCTAATGTGAAGCCCTTAATTCACCTGAAGGGCTGCACTTGTGCTTACTGGAAGCACCCACCAGGGTCACAAAGCTGCCTGCAGCTGTAGCCTGCCAAGCAGCCCCAGACTCAGTGTGGACTTTGACATTTAAATGCACCCTCCATGGCAGTCTGTCCCTGTTGAACTCAAGCCCACTGTTTTCTTGTCAGAATATACTTTCAGCTGTACTCAAATCTATGTCCCCCATACCTTACTTCCTAAGACCCTGGATGAGGCTCTTTTATACTTCGTGCTGATGACAGGGAGTCCCCGATTCATGAGCGCTGGAGTTCAGACCTTCCACACATACAAACAGACCTCATATTATGAACATTGCAGATGCAAACAAATTGAGAAAGCAGCTCACGTGTCTGCCGGACACTGTCACAATGTGCTGCAGGGTGCCCACAGAACAGTGCTGGAGTGAACAGTGACACAGTGCTCAACCAGAGCCCAAGATGACAAGCAGCAAGAGGAGAAACAGTGGTGATGTGGAGGGGACTGGTAGGAAACACAAAGCAGCAACCATGGAAACAAAAGTAAAAATAATGGAAAGATTGGACCAAGTCAAAAAGAAGGCAGGCATCGCTGGTTCTTATAACATTGGCACAATTCTAGAGAACAAGGGCAAAGTCACAGAACATGTGAAGTCCACTGTGCCAGTAAGGTGAACAATAATATCCAATAACCATGGTAAAAGGCTGGCCTGAGAGCGCAATAGGTTAAAGCACCTGCTTAGGCACATGGAAGAACCGGGATTCGATCCCCAGGTTGCTATGCCTGCCCCACCCCCAGGACACACTGAAACAGCAATTGAGACTGGGCGTGGTGGCATGCGCCTATAGTCCCAGAGCTTGGGAGGCTAAAAACAGGAGGATCACTATGAGTCCCATCTGTGTAGTGAGGTCCTGTAGACCCTGTACAAAAAAAACATGGTAATGTGATAGAGACTTCTCAGCTTGTGGATGTGGTATCAGGATCAGTGTCGCATTCCACTCAGCTTAATGTTTACTCAAGAAAAAACTGAACGCCTATTTGAAGACTTGAATGAAATGAGGGGCGAACAGCACACTTTTTATCTAAGACTCGCCTTGTTGTATTTACAAACAAGTTTGGTTTACGAACATTCTTCCGGATCGGGACTTATTCTTAAATCCGAGACTTGCTGTACTGACTGCCAAGAGTGATACTGAGCCCTTGTTTGTTATTTCTTGATTCTGTTTCTCCATTTGTTCTGATCTCAGACTCCAACCATCCTACATCTTCCTTACCTGTGCCTCCCACCAGATTGCACCCCCCCATCCCATCACCACCCTCCCTCACACTAAGAGACCTAGCACCGATGAGGACAGCCAGGCTCACATAAAGCCATGTCAAGACGTGGAGTGCCCCACCTGTGGATACAAACCTGGCTCTCTAGGACCAGTGCAAGCAACACTCACGCTACAAGACAGTCAACCGTGGGCCACACTGTCTTGGGAATCTTGCTCTGTATAAGCCTGTATCTATTCTCCTGCCTCAATTTCTATCCAGATCCCATACCTCTTTGTCTACTATTAGGCTAGTGCTTCCTCTGTCCCATTCTCCAACACTAACCAACTAATCTTGGTTACAGATTAGTTTTTTCCTAACTCCTCATGCTGTACCTCAAATCTACCATCTCTACATGGGTTCTTTCAACTCGCAGGATGTCCAGGTTTAGGAGTTCAGAGCACAAGAACCAATTCTTTTTTTTTAATCTCTATGTGTCTTCTCTGTCACCTCTTTTCTGAGAGCAGTGAATAAACATGCTTAGCTGGCTAGATGAGATAAGAGAAAAAGATGAGAAGAAACATGGGAAACAATAGACACATTCAAAATGGTATTCAAAATTGCCCCCAAAATATTATTGCAACATTAAGGAGTTATAATAATGTCAGTAACAAGAGGAATAAGCATAGAGCACTATATGAATATAAATGAAGGCCAAATAATTCAATATGAAGAGATCAAGAAAAGTTCACAGAAAGAGCACTTCAGGTTAGAACTTGAAATTTGTCAATCCCAGTTTTTCAAAGGGTTTCTATTTTTGTGTATATTTATGCTATGTGTCTAGATGTCTCTCCAAAGCCTCATGCAGCCATGGGGCAGGCTTCTAGAGTTTTTGATTGATTCAGGGTCCAATGAGAAGAGTATGAATGTGAGTGCCACACTGCCCTGGGGTGGCAGCCTGCATACAATGTAAGGGAGGGAGAGAGGTTTGCTCTCTCCTCGCACCCTCCCTTTTGCTCTTGTTGCCTTTGCTGTCTTCTGTAGCAATGAGCTGCTGTCCTCTTCCATGTGCCACTCTGCCTTGGAGCCAGCTGAGTATGGACTGAAACCTTGACAAACTGTGAACTAAATAAAGCTTTCCTTCCTTAATTGTGGACATTGAGTATTTTGTCTCAGCAACAACTGAACAGTAACCAAGACAGCCTGATTATTTTGATTTTGGAAAGGTTAGGACATAAATGTAGAAAGAGAGCACAGGGAACCCTCATCACTAAAATTAACTGTTGAGTTGCATTAATTATCATGTCATGGTCAGTCTTCTTTCATTTAAACATTGTCTTCCTGTGGCCACATTATCCTGAAACAAATTCTAGACTTCTTTTTGTTTCATCAA
>PVKN010034453.1:0-11828 GCA_004027915.1 Capromys pilorides
TTTTTTCCTTTTGAGCAGTTTCTTTCCCTTTCACAAATATCTGCTGTACCTTTTGGATTTTATTTGCTGTCTCGGATTCTTACACTCATCAGCCACCTTCTGAAAAACTGCTTTAACTTAGCACTTACTGCACACAACTTCCAGGGGCCATGCCTTCCCTAAGCCCTCCCTAGTGACATCTGGGAGCTCTTGAATAAGAGCCCGTGGATAGGCCTCAGGAGGTCCCAGGCCCCTGAGAATCACCCACGCTATGTGGTAAAGCAGTTTTTCAGGAGAAGGTGGATGCTCCACTTTTATTAGGTTCTCACAAGAGTTAGGAGCAGCTGCTTGAGTCAGCTGACCCTCGTCCCGTTAGTCGGAGATAGTGGGTAAATAGTTGGCAGTCTAACAAGCCTGTGAAATATGTCCATGTTTATCATAACAAAGATAAAAGGGGCTTACATTTCTGGGAATGCAATAAAACGGTATCTATATTTTTACAGTGTTTGCATAGCGTACTTTATTCTTTTGGTTGAGATACAAAACTTGTGTTTTCCTCCGTGCTGTTCACCCGCTCTGCAGACAGACAGTGAGCTGTAACATTCGTCACTGTCAGAGCTGTGTGCAGATCCCAGTGAGCCTTTCTGTTTATTCTGCTCGGGTTCCCACACTTGGCTTGGGCCGAGTTGCAGGCTGAGTCATGCACGGGGCAGGGCCAGCCTGGGAGCTGCGGGCGCTGGACTTGTTGCAGGGAGTGGGCCTGCTGGGCTTTGCGGGGCTTATTTCCATCCTGTAGAAGTATTTGCAGCTAATCCATTTGCTTTTTGTGAAGAGCAAAAGCAACTGTGATTCGGGTCAGCCTATGTTTTGCGATCTAAATATGTTTCAAGTGGATTTCTATTTTCTGGTGTACACAAGCCAGATGGATCTCCACTCAGGGACCGAAGTGCTCCAAACTGTATTTGTGATCCGCTGTGCACGTGCTTGTGTGTGTGCGCCTGCGTGCGTAGGGGTCACTGGGAAAGTGTGGCGGGAAGACCAGACGGGGCTCAGATAGTCTCCTTCTCCTCAGCCCCATGCTCACGGTGTTCTGACAGTGCCTTGCCGCTGGGCGGACGGAAAGGCTAGGAGAGGTTTGGCTCCTTTGTTTCTCTGTAGTTCTTCTGAGAGCTCACACTGGCAGCCAGCTGGCCGAATCCTACCCGTCGACATGTTTTATTTGGCCCACGTAGTACTTTCAAAATGTTTGTGCCAACATTTTAACAGGAAAATTTCACATCATAGTCTGCAGCTCTGGCCTGTCTCGAGAAACCAGAAGACACGGGTGCAGCTCTCTGGAGCCCAGGACAGTGGCCTGTCCCTGTGTTGTGGCTCCCCTCTGGCTGGGGCACTCTTTCCATGAAGAGTTACCATGAAGGCTTGTCCTCCTGGTGCCCAGGCAGTTATTGACCCCTGTGGTTTCCGGCAGCATCTGACTGTAGACTGCTCCGAAGCCACCTTTAAATGGCCTTTAGTCTTCTGATTAATAACCAAGTTTTGTATAAAGGCTGTCTTCTTATTCCCTAGACCTCTGGCCATCAAACCCAATAATTCTCAGGTTCACAGAGTTTGGAATCCCAGCTGGGTGAGGGACTGGCAGCGAGTCCAGTGAGGAGAAGGTGCACGCCTAGAGGAGCACTTGTCCTTTGGAGCCTCCAGTATGTGTTGTGTGCTGTCTGCCAGAGCCGGTCTGAAGCTACGACTCCAGGGACGCTGCCTAGAATGGTGCTGCTGCTTCTGCACTTGGATGCTGAAGTATAGCTGTCTTTGGCTATAAGAAAAATAGTTCTTTGAATTAGAGGACATGATGTATGTAGATCCCTAGGACATTTGGATTTCTTTATGCTTTGACACACAGTGAACTAATTTTTTTTTTTGAGACAGGGTCTCTGTGCAGTTCAGGCTGGCCTTGGACTCACTATATAGCCCAAGCTGGCCTTGAACTTACAGCTATCTTCCTGCCTCAGTGCCAGGATCTCAGGTGTGTGACACCATGCCCAGTTAGTGGATCACATCTTAATTCAGTAATTTTGGGTTGTCTCTCTAATTCATGAGTCTGAGAATTTCTAATGTTTAAGTGCTCAGTCAGGTAGCTGGGCCAGAAAGCTGTGACAGTAGTGACAACTTGCTACCCATATTCCCAGCCCTGTCTGGGAACCACACTCGGAAGGTCAGTGCTGTGTAAAGATGTGTAGGTCAGCTGCAGGCCGCCTGGTTGGCAGTGGTCCCCCAATTCACCATAGAGCTGGAGCTTCTTGTCGCCTACTGTCTCCACTGTACCGTCCTATGTTTTGTGTGTTTAGACGCCCAGATCCTGGGTGCTGTGTTACAGCGGCCCGCTGCGGTCTTCACTGTGGCACAGGTCTGCAGCTCGCCACGCGAGGTGCTTGTCATTACACTTGGACTTCTGCAGGATGAGTCTCCCTGGTGGTGACATCTCGGCAGGAGCCCTCTGCTAAGCAGGGCACAGCTGTGCCCGGCTTCCTGCAGGGCTGGCCTTTCTCTTGCAACCCAGATCCGTGCAATCCACTTTCAGTCCCACCTGATTCTGCAGTTTAATTAAGAGCTGGAAGCTGAACCATGAGCAGCTTCGCAATGGAAGGTGATTAGCGCTTAACCTTTAAAGGAAAAGAGTAAAACTCTCCCGGTTTGCTGACCTGGAGCAATTGTATTTCTTTCAAAACAATTTAGTTTTCACACGCTGTTGGACTAGCAATGAGAGAGCTTGCAGAAAAGCTCAGGGATCGAACGGGGGACTGGATAAATGCTTGTAGTGAGGCGAAGAGTTACTGCCCAGCTTTATGAATCATAGTTCCACGAAATTGCGAATGCCCAAATCAATAGCCCTTTTTATTTTATGAGTCATTTTTGGCCTTGCTTCTTTATGAATAGAGAGGTGATCTAATCATTATGACATTAGGCACCTTTTTTTAAAGGTTTTGTTTTGTATTCTCACAGAGGCAGCTAAAGGACCTCAAATAAACTACAACTTGCTGGGTTTCTCCCAAGAGTGAGATTTTTAGAAATATGTTGAAATGCTGTTAAGTACAGAGCTTATATTTCTATGATTTTTTTTTTTTCAGCCAGTCCAAAAAAGACACCTATTTTTATGTGGGAAGCACAAGTAAGATATGCATTAATAGAATTGATTTTTATCACTGAATTACAAGTAATTTTATTGTTTTACTTGCTTTCAGGCATTCTAATGTACAATAGAAAACACAAGGGAAAATAAGGGGAGAAGCTATTGACTCCAAAAGAATAAAAAAAAAAAAAAAAAGAAAAAGAAAAGGTTATGCTTAAGATTTTATCCAGCACATTTAGAGTTTAGGGTAAAAAACATGCATAGGAGGTGAACAGAACATTTATAGGTTATGGATTTTCAAAGAGCTGAGATCTGAAAAGCCATTCAGATAGCTCCATTATGGGGAGAACTTGCTTACTATGCTTTGAAGGAATTGGACAAAAATGTTATGACAGCATTGTTGAAATGTGTCAGGTTGCAGGTAACCCAGGTGTCCATTAGCCACAGCATGGATGAGGGGAATACAGTACAGAAACAAAAGATAGCAAGCCGTGGCCATTTACAGCAACCAGAGGAGTTTCATACTCAGCGTGCGCAGCCAGAGCCTGCCCGGGCTCCGTGAGAGAAGCAGGCTGGATCCCAGCCACGCCAGGGCTCCGGGCCACCAAGACCACAGGAGGATTGAGACTCCGGCCCACCGAGTCTCAGCAACCACCTAGAGCGTGCACCAGAGCAAAGCTGTGCAGGTCGCGGCCACGAGGGGCTTTGAGCAGAGGGGCAGTGGCTGCAATGTTGGTAGCTTAGCCTCAGAATAAGCCTCGTGTTTCTCCCCTGCTCTCAATTTTATTTGAATGTTTGGCGATCAAATGGTGTTTCTATCACAAAGAGTGTAGATGTATTAAAAAGGTGAGGTCCTGTTGATACACCTCAGGTCCCAGGAGAAATGAACTCAGTCTCTGGAACACTGTGGGGATTTGATGGAGAAGCTGGAGAAGGTCTGCCTGAAGCTCCTGTGCTCGGATGGACATTTGCCTTTCAGTGGACAGCTCTTGGACCCACCAGGACGCACATTTTGAGGAGTTGCCCCTTGTGAGTTGAACTGGAAGTTGTGGGTGCTGGATAAGAGAAAGCCTCGTGAACGGTTCCTGCTAGCCCCCAGCCCCCAGTATTCTAGGTGTATACCCCCACTTAGGTTGTAAATGCTTTAAAAGGACTTTATTTTGTCTACTGGGTTCCACGCACCAACCGGTTTTAAATATAAGCATGCAGAGTGTAAAGCTCTAAAGTAACAGGAAGTGTAGAAACAACTGAAATGTAACTCCTTCTTCTTCCACTTGAGACTCCTGAATCCTCAACTTCCATTCCTAAAAGGGAATTTGTTGGGGTTCTTTCCAGAATTATTTTATTATCACACCCTAGCCCTCTTTTCATATACAAAAAGGAACAAACTGGCATACAGTTTCACTTGTCTTGCTGTTCAAGGGGTAGTGTTTTACATTGGAGTGCAGCGTTTGAGTGTGTGAGGCCCCAAGTGCTCGTTATTTCTGGGAGGTGGAGATCTGGATCACCTTCATGTCCTTAGAAGCAGCCTTGAAGTCACGGACGTCATTTTATTCTTCTCTCTAACCAACGAGCAAGCGGATGAGTCGCGAGGAGTGACACTACTGTGGCAAAGGTTATGTTTCCGTTCTGCCAAATACTGCAAAATTGCCAAAGGGACAGGAGGCCACAAGGTGCAGTCCCCTTAGTGACCTGGTGAGACCCCATCTCAACTACAGGTAATAAAAAGGGCAGCGGGGGTGGCTCTGTGAAGGCGCTGGGGCTGCCAGCAGGGTTTTACCCATTCGTGGTTCCGACTAAGTGACAGTCGCTTTCCTCTGCACTGTGGTCAGCTCAACACGTGAACAACTTCCATAGCCATGCTCAGAAGACGGTGAGAGGAAGGAGACTTCTTACTTTTAGTTAAATTGACTGAGATTGAACATTTTCCCAAGTGTTTCTAAGCTCTTTTGCACTGAAATTTTTGGCAAATTCTGGTTATATTTTTCTTTTCTTTCTTTCTTTCTTTTTTTTTTTTTCCTCGTTTTCTGTTGAGTTGTTAGTCTTTCCTTTTTGCTTTAATTTCTTAGAACCCATCAGATATTAAAGTTAAGGAATTAACCTGTCTCTGGCATATGTATTTTAAATATTTGTTCCCAGTTCATTGCTTCTGGTGTTTATGAGCAAACACTGACCATAAACTAGGGGAACATGGTGAAGATTCGTGAAATGGCAGAGTGACACAGAGAGAGGGCGTGGGTCAGGGCAGATGGGTCTCTGCTTGTGACTGGGGAACAGGGTTGTCTCGGGTGGCCTGGGGCCTCAGTTTCCTGCCCTGGAGGGTGATAAGGAATTATAATCCTTCCCCAGGCAGTCACAGAGATTTGGGGACATCACACCAGTACCTCTAATGTCTTAGTTACTTTTCTTGTTGCCGAGACAGATGCCCAACACCCATAATTAAGGAAGGAAAGGTTTAGCACAGTTTCTAGAGGTTTCAGCCCATAGTCAGTTGGCCCCAAGGCAGAGGGCATTGCAGGGGAAATGTCTATGGCGGGCAGAGGGCAGCAAAGCAGCCAGAGATGATGACAGCTCCTTCTGTCCTTCCGTCTCGCACAGGCCACTCAGGGAGGGCAGCACTTACACCCATAATCCTAGCACTGCACCATGAATCAATCCCAGCATCACCCACTCTAGATCCAGCCGCCCCTGAAAAAGCCCCACCTATGGCTGCGTGGGGCTTTGGGGACACCGAGACCCAAGCTATGACACAACATCTAAACATGGCACTGAATAATTCTGTTGTTCCCCTCCTCCTCCTCCTCCTCCTCCTCCTCGTCCTCCTCTTCTCCTCCTCCTTGTTTGCTATTTTAATAGCTGAACTGTCTTACACACTGAGATATAATACTTTGAAGTTTTTACCTTTGACTTTTCTGGAAGACAAAACTAATTATTAATTTCCATATTTCTTTTCCTTGGCACTGGGGATTGAATCCATGACCTTTACACTGAACTACAGTCCTCCAATGCTTTAAAAATTATTATTGTTAATATTTAATTTGAGACAGGGTCTCAGTCATTACTTTTCTCATAATTTTTGATGCATTTTCAACTTGGGAATACAAGTTTCTTTCCAATTGTGGGACTGAAAAAAAAAGGGATGGTTTAATAATGCTAATGATTATACTAATGTTAAGAGGTAAAAATATGTCTTATTTTGGTTTTCGCAATTTCGGAGGAAAAGTTTCTTAAAATCCAGTTCTTTTATTTGCAGTTTGGGTGACTTATGAGTTCAGTTTTGTGTATGCATAGAGAGAATGTAGGACTTGAGTCTTCAGAAATTTCAGTCTGGAAAGAACCTAGACATCGTCTATCCCAGATGCATTTTTACAACTGAGGAAGGAAGAGATTCTGAGAAGCTGAGGAACTAGCAAGGCCGTGGGGTCACTGCAGGACAGAAGGGCGGGTTCTGCCTCCAGTCTGCCCACTTGGGCCCTTCCTCAGCCTGTGGCATTTGGGTGCACAGTGTGTGGCCCTGCGAGCTGCAGGCCTGGGACAGTAGCTCCTAAACTTCTGAGCCTGGGGGCAATCGGTCGCAGCCACGTTTTGTTCAAGATGAGGTGATTTTGAGTTAGGTTTAAACAACAGGATTATGAAGCTGCTGTACTTCAGTGCCCACTGAATTTTAAGAGTCTAGTAAGAAAGTTCTTTTTTCTTGTGTACTTCAGGTTTTCGTATAATAAAGGCATTTTAGGAGAACCAAGTAGAAAATACATTTGAGTTATTAAGTATGGCAATACATATTTTTCTGATGGTATTATTCAAGCATGATATGTAGTTAAAGCATTCAGACTTGATCCAGACTGTACTAAAATCCTAAGTGACTAACAAAATTGTTTTTCCTGTGCAAATCTTAAATTTGTTTTTTACATTGAATATTGACATTAGTAAAAAATGAGCATCAACTGACATTTTTCCTGCCTCTCATTATATTTCTCTCTTTATAGATATATTTTATGGCCGGTGCAGCCTGCCCTGGTGGTGGGGCTGGTGCAGCATGTGGTGCTGGGGATCGAACTGCGGTCCCTGAGGTTGCCTAAGCTTTCCTAAGCAGGTGCTTTAGACGGCTGAGCCATCTCACCAGCCCACTCTCATTATATTGCTTCAAACCAACTTGGCTTTGTGTAATATATTAAATGAAATGCAAATTGCTTTTAGGTTTTCCTTGGTGAGTGTACCCCTCCACCACCACAGCTCCTGTTAGGGTTCACATCTCGACATTCCTTCAGAGTGGCTTTGGGGGTGGTACTTGGATCAGGAGGGCTGATGCTCATCAGGGAATTCCTCCACTGATAGGCTTATAACGGGGTGAGGTTCTGAGGTGGATTCTGGTAGGAGGAGGTGGTCGAGGTGTCGTGGCCTGGCAGGGTCCTCTCCCTCCTCTTCCCTTGATCCCTGTCTGCTTCCCACCACCACGTCAGGGCTGTTTTTCTTCCACCATGCCCCTGGGGAAGGAAAGAAGGTTGGCAGCTGACTGTCCCAACCGGAAGCACAGACAATAGTTTCTTTATGCTGAGACTAATTGCTCTTGTCCACACAGGGCTGTGTCTTTCCATGGGAAGGCACAGGTATGATTAGGAAAGGGCTTCAGAGTGAGGGATTAAAGGTAAATGCTTCTCGGAAGCCCAGCTGAGAGAGCCAGTAGCTAAGAGCACCCTCTGCCTCTCCTCCCCTCTCCTCGCCTGCACAGTGGGGCTGGCCTTGGTCACAGCCACTCTTTGCTCACCCGTCCTTGAAGGAGAGCAAGAGGTAGACATCACTTCCATAACAGTGTTCATTCCACAAGCATTAAAAGTGGGAAGAATTCAAACTATGCAAAATTATGCATGTTTATTGTAAAAATTCCAAATAATAATTATAAAGAAAAGCATAAATGTCCTTGATAATCTCACCACGTGGACAGGACCATGCAGTTCTTGTGTGAATGCTTCAGACTCACTTTGTCCTTTATTTGTACGTCGCTGTTTTACCTCGTCCAACCCGTGTGTACCGGACACCCGATACTTCATTGGGTGGTTCTCCTGTCATTAAGCTAGGTGGGCTCCGTATAATCGAGGTTGCTTTTTCAGTACAAATAATGCAGTGGTGAAGCAGCAGATACTGAACTCTTGCTCTGCTGAGGACATGCTTGATGTTGGGGGTGCAGGATGCATGGTGCGCTTTGCCAAAGTTTAGGGGCTCCTGGGAAACAGGTGTGGGGTCCTGTCCATGCTGTGCCGTGTGAGGTAGGCAGTGGGCTGTGCAGGTGCTCAGGACAAAGTGACCCTGAGGCTGGGATCCAGTGAAGAGTTCGCCTGCAGAGGAGAGAAATGGTACGAAAGATCTGGCTACCGCATCCCGTGTCAGCTGGGAGCGCCGGCTCAGGCCCCTTTTCCCAATTCTGCCCCTTGAGAGCAGGTCAAGGGAGGGCCCACACTGTCCAGAGGTGGGTGGTGTGTCTTATAGCTGGAGACCCAGGCCCAGACCCTGAATTGGAAGGGGTTACTGCCAGATGATGGAAGCTTTAGACCCAACCTGGGGGCTTTAGACCTTATTTGGCCCGCAACAGGAAGTCCTTGAGGGGCTGAGTATCCGTGGAAGTGGGTGTCAGATGAGCTAAGCTGACAGGCAGGACAGCGTGGACATGGCTCCCACTTCTGCTATAGGGCTCTCCAGCCCTTCTGGGTTTGCTGGCCCCGAGGTGTGCAGGCCTGGGGGTGGTGCTGGTGGAGCCGCTCCACTAGGAGAGGACTCTCCACGGCTTCAGGGGGACTGTGCTGTGATCCCAGGACGTGAGTACACTCCTGCCACAGCCTGCCATCACGTGTCACACGGCCCTTCTCTGTGCAGGTCATTCCTCTTCACTCACTATTCGATGCGGAGGCCCCATGCAGAGCCAGCCAGTTCCTGTGCCGCTCAGGACTGGCTTTCTAGCTGTATCTTATAAGGAACTGGAAAATGCTATAGAGAAGAAAGCGTTTTCACAGAATAAGAGGCTCAAATTGGTACACTTCTGAGTCACAAAGCTGCTATTGCTTATTTCTTGATATACTTAATCCTTAGTCAATATCTTGGTGAAATTCTGCCGAGAGATGAACTGAAAGGCCCGAGTCAGAGGGTCTTGGGCTTTAGATTGGAACTAGACACGTGCTGTCTTTTGTAGGGCTTGAGCCCCTTCTGGTTCAGACATGGGCTGCAGGGTTCATAACGATCTTACATGAGCAGCGTCTCTTCAGCAAGCTCCGACCCAGTGTGCTGTTGTGGCTTGGGTCTCGGTGTCACCAAAGCCCCACGCAGAGGCTGGATCTAGAGTGGGTGATGCGAGGATTGATTCACGGTGCAGTGCTAGGCTTATGGGTGTGAGTGCTGCCCGCCCTGAGTGGCCTGTGCGAGACGGAAGGACAGAAGGAGCTGTGGTCATCTCTGGCTGTTTGGCTGCCCCCTGCGATGCCCTCTGATGCACCACTCTGCCTTGGGGCCAGCTGACTTTGGACTGAAACTTCGGTAGGCTTTGAGCTGGCTAAACCTTTCCTCCTTTACCTGTAGGTATCTGGTGTTTTGTCTCAGCAACGAAAGCTGTGACTAAGACGTGCTTTCTGTACAACTTTGGGGTGGCACAGGGGGCACAAGAGGCACAGAAGGGAGTACAGTGTAGGAGAGGGAATTGCAGCCTGCATGTCTGTGTGGCCCTTGAGGGTCTGTTCACAGCGTGGTCCCCACCTGGCTGTTCTCAGCATCTGTGAAGCAGTTGGAGCTGGCATTGTTACCTCTGTTACAGAGCGGGAAGGCGGAGGCCCAGTGGGGTGACACCATATGTCTAAAGTCAAAAATGAGGGGGATAGGGGATATAGCTGAGGTGCGGCACCTGCCTGGCAAGCGCGAGGTCCTGAGTTCTAATCCTGGTAGCTGTCCTCAGCTCCTGGCCTGGAATCCCGCTTGTTCCCCCTCTCAGCACCGGGATGCACAGCCAGCCAGGTGCGCAGCTGCTGTGGAGCTGCGGGTTGCATGGGTGTTCGGCCCCCTTTTTGAATATCCGGCACCACAGAGACTCAGAGACGGAAGACCTGAGGGGTTAGTGCATGCAGTCAGAGTCGCAGCCTGTACCCTCGCTGTGCCTGCGGCTGGGTGTAGAGCCAGCCCCGGTGTCTGTTGCTGTCTCACGGCAGTTCTGTCTGGGCCTGGCAGTGCCAGGAAGCATGCGTGCGCATTTCTGTTGCCACTGTCCGCCCCAGCCCACGCGTCCACATTCCTGTCGCCATAGTCCGTCCCAGTGCTGGGCACTACTTTCTGGTGGGCAGTCGCTTCTCAAGGAAACAAAATTCAGGTCGTTCTTGTTCCATCGGTCTGGGTGTTGATGACGCGGTGCTCTTGCTCTGGGGCTGTCGCCAGCGCAAGCGCTGCTCGCTCTGCCCTGCGCTAGCGCACGTCCCTTCACGTCCTCGGGGACGGGCCTTGCGGACGCTCTTCTCAGTGCAGAAGCGGAGCTCCGCAGTGGGCGGCGCTACGTTCAGAAAGAAGCTGTGGCCGAGAGCGGCCGAGTGAGGCTCCCAATCTGTGGACAGGAGCAGGTTTTGCGTGGACTCGCCTTCCAGGCAGGCAGTCACCTCAGAGCCCATCCTCTGCCACGAGGCCGGGGTTCCCTGGCGCTGGGGAGCACGTGCCCAGTTGCTAGGCCCTAGCTCTTTGCCCTCCGACGGCCTCGCCTGTTGAGTTTGGACACCGCTTATCGAGTTCCCTTGATCAGAAGGTTTTGTTTTGGTTTCTTACGCAGAGGGGAAGTAATTTAGAAACTCTGGCCCAGGGGACTTCCCTGCTGATTACAGGAGCAGCAGCCTGGTCTCAGCCCAGGACAGTGCGTGCTGGCTCAGTGACAGACGGCCAGTTTGAGGGAAGCGCCCTGTCTGCCCTGTCCACAGCATAGAGCCTGTGGCTGCCCCCCACCTCCTTCTATCCGTGCCCGACCCAATGAGCAAGCTGGGCTCAGAGGAAAACCGTTGTGTGGGGTCATCTTGAAAGGAAAACAGTAATTTGGATGCGTGACCCTTAACCGTTTCTGTGAACTGCAGAACAATCATTTTAATTTTTCTTTTTGTTAAATGTGGATTTAACCAAAATGCAGTAGATCCCCAAGTTACGACTAGCCTCACATGTGTCCAGGCTGGGTTGCAACTCAAATTTTAATTTGTGGCCAAAGTCTTCAGTTACGACCCGGATGTTAACCACTCCTGGGACTGTAAACAGACTCCCAGAAAAGCACATGTAAGCACGCGTAAACCTCAGTTTGAGCCCAGAGGTGCGTGACTGTGGACATGACTTCGGTCAGTGCTTTATACAATTGCTAGGATTACTGTGATCAAAATGGCCCCCAAAAAGCTAAAAAAGAAGCCACAGAAGGAAGGGAAGATAAAGCAAGCAATTACACTTGAAAACAAGAAGGAAGTTGTGGAGAAAGCTGAGACTGGCATTTGTGTGACCAGTCTTGCTAATAGGTACCGCACGTCGAAATCCACCATCTTGACAATCTTATAGAGAAAAGGATTTGCATAAAGAAACTAGTGTTGCTGTACGTGTTACTCAAACTAGTAAGGCAGGGGCTGGGGAGATAGCTTGGTGGTCCAAGTTCCTGCCTGGCAAGGACCTGGGTTTTGTCCCTGAGACACATACAGCGCTGGCCCTGTCCCCAGACGCCACAAGACTGGGTGTGGTG
>PVKN010034454.1:0-11826 GCA_004027915.1 Capromys pilorides
TGGTCTGGGTGACCTATTATGTTAATTCAACGCTAAATATGTAGTGAGTTATAAGCTTTAAGTATGGTTTTAACAATTTTGAAAACCATGCCTACCACAAAGATAGCTGTTCTACCATTTTAGTGGAAATTTTGGAACAAAGCAAGAAATACTTAAGTCCTAAAGTTCTTTAAAAAAAATCAAAATAGGTAGATACATATAAAATAAACTTAGAAAGATATGTACTCACATACATACTGTATCTGCATGAAAGGAACAAACCATATCTTGCATTTGTAACTTTTTTTGTTTTGTTTTTGTTTTAAGATAGGTTCCCAATATGCAGTTCAGGATGGCCTAGAATGCATTACGTAGCCCAGGCCAACCCTGAATTGATGGCAATCTTCCTGCCTCAGCGTTCTGAGTCCTGGGATTACAGGCATGTGCCACTATACCTGGTTTGTAACTTATTTCTGAGTGACAGAATTATGGCTGGTTTTTATTTGCTTCCTTTCTTTGATCTGTGTTTTTGTTTATTTTACAACAAGCATATTTGACATGAGATTTAAAAAAGAAAAATGAAGGGGCTGGGGAGATAGCTCTGTGGCACAAGTGCTTGCCTGGCAAGTGCAAGATCGTGAGTTCGAGCCCCAGTCCTGCTAAGAAAAAAAAGAAAAAAGAAAAATGAAACATTTGTCAAAAAGGCCATTCATTTTCTATCTATTTAACAACTCTGGAAGGCTCTTAGAATAGAATCCATAAAGCTCAACACTCAAAGCTCTGAAGTTTACCTGGAAAATCTAGAGCAGAAAAAGAGGAAATGTTTGTTCAAGGGCATAGATATTTCAGTTTCATTCTTATCTAGAAATGTAGGCTATGAGTTTATAATCATAATCACCACCACAAACTCTGCTTCCCATTAGTAGATTCTCCAAACTGCTAATGGGGAACACAGGGTAGCAAAAGGCAAGGTGGGTGACAATAATAATGGCAGGAAGCAAAAGCCCGGCACCTCCTTGGGAGTGTAGTTCATCTTGAAGTTACATAAGGTGAGGGCTGCCTGGTTATCATTCCCATTCTCTTTTTAAAACTTTGTTCAAATATACATAAAAGATACCTTTTTAACCATTTTTAAGTGTACAGTTCAGCTGTTACACAACCTTTCCCATCATCCATCTCCAGAAAAGTACTATATCTCCTATCTGCTCTTCTCCCAGTCCGGGCTATTCTACATCGACTACTCTTGCTGCTTTATATAAACAAAGCCACATGATGTGTCCTTCCTTTTGTGGCTGGCTTGTCCTTAACGCTGACTCATAATGTTGCATGTTAAACAGTATTCCATTATATACACATCCTACTTATTTATCTGTTCATGCATGGACAGACACTTGGATTGCTTCTTCCTTTCTGCTTACTACAAATAATGCTGCTGTCAACATGGGTGTACAAATATCCATTTAAGCCCCTACTTTGAATTCTTTTAGATATAGACACTGATCCCATTTTTGAAAACTCCTCAAAGAGCCAGGGATATAGTAGCAGCACAGCACCTGCCTGGCAAGCACAATGTCCTGAGTACGATTCCTAGTATCAAAAAAGAGAAAGAAAATTCCTCAAACAAAGCTTCCCTTTAATTCTGAAGGGAACATTAAAAATATAACATTAATACTTCACATGTTTTCTACTTCCCAGCATCTTACACTTGTACTTCAGACCCTTAATCTGAAAGTTAGAAGGAGCAGACAGATAAACAGCTAGTTTGGAAGCAATTTAGTACCCCTATTCATATATTCCCAACCCCAGAAAGAGAAATAGAAAAATATTCTATTCATATCCCAAAGTGCAGGAAACAGGACACATCTTGTAAATATATCCCAGCTCTACAAAGAGTCAGTGCTAGTCACAACTGCACTTTGTCTTTATTTTCCTTATGAGCTCTTGCAAGCTCATCATCAAAGTAAGTTCTTGATTTTATTTTATTTTGGGAAGATCCTAAAGTACAAAAGACATGTCCTCCATAAATCAAATTAACTTCATGCCCTCTCCTCAGGTCTCATTACCCCTGCCCAGGCCTTATACAAGAGTTGTGTCAACTTCCTCTGGTTCCAAACCTGTTACTTTAATGTTTGTTCCTGTTCATTGGGTATCTGAACTTTCACGGGAGTAACCAGGCAGATAAATAAGAAGCTGTGGCAGAGATTTTAACTCAGTTTAGAATTACCAACTTCTTGCCCAGCTCCTGTCATATCCAACAGTATCCTCTGGGACACTGTTGCTCTTTAGAAGTACACTGAAAGCAGCACAGAGATCTAGTTCCTTCTGAAAAAAGTGCCTCACACAGGAAGGAATTCCTAGTACCATAATTTTTAGTCTTCATTTTCTATTTTACTGAATATGTTGTTAACATAAAAATTAAACACACAGTAATAATCATATAGTAGGATCAAGTAACTGAGCAACCCTACCATACCGTTTTTTCTAATTATATGTAATTACTACCAGAACACTGACATTTATCAATTTTCATTGAAATCTTTAAATCTAACCTAAAAAGTTTAACAACAAAAATATCACTATCTTTCCTTGATTATATGTAAAAAATAGCTAGGTGCTAGTAAGTTACTGAATAAACACATTATTTTCTCATTTAAGTTACATTAACAAAACTGTTAATGAAGAAACACTAAATATGAAAGTTTTCTATAAAAATGAATTCTAATCTATATGCATACGTTACATTGCTCCATTACTTAGCAATATCATCCACATGATGTGGGGGTGTAACAGTGTTTCTAAAATAAATGAAGGACCCAGGCATGATAGCACAGGCCTATATTCCCACTCAGGAGGATGTGACAGGAGAATCTCCACTGAGTTGAAAGCCAGTCTGGGATACACAGAGAGTCCAAGATCAGTCTGAAAACTACATAGCATGCCAGACATGGCGCATACCTATAATCATAGCATCTGGGAGGCTGAGAGGCAGGAGGATCACCACCAGTTCTAGGTCTGTCTAGACAATATAGTGAGATTCTATCTTAAAACAAAATAAAACACTCCATAACAAGACACTGTCTTAAACTAAATTAAAATAAAGAAAATCTGGTACAATTAAGGACAATACGTAGCAACGAATAAATATTTAAAATCATACTTTCCTGACTAGAAAATTGAGACATCAAGCTGCATAAAATGCTGTAAGTACTCTAAATAATACTTTACATATAAAGTAACATTTTTTAAAAAATTAAAGGGCTGGCGAGATAGTTCAGTGGACTAAGCACCAGGTTAGGCAAGTGCAGGAACTGGGGGATCTCCAACACCACGTACTGCACAGGCCCTGCTCCCGGGCACACTGAGCGAGCCACCAAGTCTGAGCATGGTGGTGTATGCCTCTAATCGCAACACTGGGGAGGCTGAAAACAGGAGGATCACTATGAGTCAGAGCTGCATAGTGAGACCCTGTAACAAATATATCAAAAAATAAAAAAGGATTAAAAAGAAAAAAATTCAGAAATCTACCACTCAAGGGTAAATCTTATTGAAATGAAGTTGTAATTATAATAGGTTCAGACTATGACCACTTTCATAAAAAATTTAACTTTCAAATATTTTACACTCTAGAATTTCACACTGATACTGTGGAAGCTCCTTTCATATATAAAATTTGAAACCATTTAAGAGTCAATCAATTCCTTGAACTATATCTATACAGTGTACCATTTCTCTTTCGAAAGCCTCCAATATATTACTAATTTGTATAGCAGTGCACCTGCAACTTCAGATTTGAATATTTCATTGTATTTTTACATTTATTAAAATGAGGCCGCCCAGGAGTGGTGGCACATGCCTATAGTCCCAGCATTTGGGAGGCTGAAGCAGGAAGATCACCTTGAGTTTGAAGTCAGCCAGAACTACGGAACTACAGAGAAAGACCCTTTCTGAAAAAACTAAGTTAAAATGAAATAGGCCAAATTGGAGGGGGGAGGGGAGAGACAGCATTCCCTACTGTACAAAGATAAGATATAGCATAAATCAACCTCTTGTAAAGCCAGGTGGGGTGGCACACACCTTTAATCCCAATACTCAGGAGGCTGAGGATGATGAGGCAGGAAGACTGCTCTAGTGAAGGCCAGCCTGTACTACACAGTAAGTTCAAGGCTAACTTGAACTACACAACTAAATCCTGTCTCAAAACAAAATTCTTTTGTATAATCTGTATCTCAAAAAGGATGAATAGAAAATGTAATCTTCAGTTAGGCAAAAATCAAACCTTAGGCTGAAGTTTCACTTTTACATTCCTGTTGAGTTCCAACGAGGGCAAGAATATTTGACTTGTTTAACCATCACAAAGAACCTGAGTCATTTTTCTTTAAAAATTGAGAATTTCACTTATAAATATCACTGTATATGTTTGCTTCTTGCCCAAGTCAGAGAGACAGAAAAACTGAATACAGAACATCTAGCTTTTAATAACTGTTTTACCTTCATTCCAAAGGCTAAGGCAGGAGGACCTCAAGTTTGAGCCCAGCCTGCTAAATTTAACGAAAACCTGTCTCAAAATAAGAACAAGCTAAAGGGCCAGCCAGATAGCTCAGTGGACTCAGACACAAGGACCAGGAGTCAATTCTCAGTGTGCCACGCCAGCACTGTCCCCAGGGCATGACGAGACTAGGCGCTCTGAGACTGGGGGTGGTAGCACAGGACTGTGCTTGGGCGGCTGAAGACAGGAGGATCACTATGAGTCCAATCTGTGTAGTGAGACTCTGTAGACCCTGCACTAAAATAAAGATAAAAAAGAAAAAGAACAAGCTGAGGATGTAACCCAGTGGATCCTGGGTCCAATCCCCAGTACTACCAAAAAAAAAAAAAAAAAAAGTTAAATTACTTAATTTAATTCAACTGATTCTTCCCTACACATTTTTCCTAGCCTCAAATATTGTATCATTCTATTGTCTCCTAGTAATTACCTATTTCCCACCAAGTCATGTAATATGGCCACACTTGGCTCTACTTTAAGAAAACACAAAAGTCAATACCAACTAGATACCACGCTGAGACTAGCCAACCAGCTTTTAAATCAGATAAATCTGTAAGTGAAGTCACAGCCTACATCACTCTACCTCCTGGAGTACATAGCCCGTACAGCTCAATGACATAACTATAGTGACATACAGGATTTCTGGCCATCCTTATAATCAAATGATAATAACCACCAGACACTGGAATTGTTTACTTAGTTTAAAAAAAAAAAAAAAACTCTTACAGAGATAAGGGAAAGCAACAGAAACAATATACTATTCCACCCAGATATAAAATATTAATTTCTAATTATGCTTCTATTAAAAGGCTCTCTAGCTGGGCATGGTTGTACATGCCTATAATCTCAGCATTTGGGAGGCTAAGACAGGATGATGGCCATGAGTTCAAAACCAGCCTGGGCTACATAGCAAAACCCTGTCTCAAAAACAAGAAATACTAAATAGAAGTTCAATTCTTTACTCTGCATCATATTCCTAGACTCAGAGAGTACAAGGTACACAGCTGGGGATGTTCAAAAAATATTTAACAATGTGTGCAAGAATGAATTACTCAAGTCTGAACTTGAGATTTTTATTTTGTTTTTTCATATTAGTTTTTTCTTTTAAAAATAAAAGTGATGAAAATATTTAACAAATATGTACCAAAAAAGTTATAGTCCTCTTAAATCCTTTAGTTCAAACCAGGCTTTCAAAATTTTGTTTCACCTGTTGGGTTCAAACTTTTCTGAAATATGAGGAAGACACTATGAATTCTACTTTCAAACACCCCCTTGTTAGGGCTTCAGAAAAATAATTACATAGACACTATAACCTCACATCATGCAAAACAACCAAATCCTCAATAATTAAGTTCTGTCTTTATATAGGTAATTATATTTCTGCAACTTTTACACTCATATAACCACCTGCTAAATAAATTACACTTCTTAAAGTAAATGTTTAAAAAGTTTTCAGTTTTTCCTTTCTTCTATTCTGAATGAAGATGTTAAAAAATAACCATCAAATGAATAATATAAAAATAAGCACCCATACATAACAACAGAAACAATTTATATAGGGTATGAGTATAAAGTGTATAGTATATAAGTGTTTAAACAGTAAATGAACTAGGCATTAGTTTTGGAACTTCTATTAATTTAATCCTCATCAAAACTGTGGCCATTTTTCCCATTTCATAGATAGTAAAATAGCTTCAGAAGTTTATCTAGCCTCTTTAGTTATCCCTCTTCACACAAGGAAACTGCTGAACCAAGGTTCAAAGCCAGAGCTATTTGATTCCAAAGTCCAAGCTATTACTCCCTACCTTTGTTGTCACTAATAAACAGAAGTGTTTGAGCAGTGTTTAAAAAATACTTTTGCGGGCTGAGCATGGTGGGCTAGGTAAGCTTGTAATCTCAGTACTTGGAAGGCTGAGGCAAGAATACTGCCACAAAATTGAGGCCAGTCTAGCCTACATTTTAAGGCTAGCCTGCAATACATAGTGAGACCCTTTCTCAAAAAACAAAAAAAAAGCTGTTATTACAGGGTAAAATGTTTCCATAGACTGTGTAAAAACTGGTACATGCACTCTTCCTAGAGCTACAAACAGAAAAGCACTAACTAGAAATATTGAGGTGCTACATCATTTCACTACATTTTACTTTGCTTATCTTTTAATAAGGTTAGAAAGAATTTCTAATTTTTCTTAATAAGACATGCTGCACCAGACCTACCCATGCAAATATCGTATAGTCTCCCTGGTATAAGGACTCAAAAGAAGAAAATTAATTAACTAATTAAAAATTAATTAATTTTGGGCGGTGCCAGGAATCAAACTCAGGACCTTGCATTTTCTGCATCCTCAACCCCTATATTTTTTTTTTAGAAGAGTGACTTACATACAAAATGCATTTGGAAGAGTTTTAAAAAAATTAAATTATTGAAAGTTGAATTATTTGACCAATCTTACACACCTATATCTATTAATCTAAACAGATTTGACGATGAAAATATGCAATACAACCAACGTTAAATTTTTGTTCTTGTTTTGAAATTCTGTACTATATGGACTCTTGCTTATTACTGTTTTTCTATCTTTGTTCCTGCTATTTTTACTCTTTATAATAAAACTTTAAATTAAAAAAATAAAAGAATTTTTGATATAAATAGTTCTCATAAAACCCTTTTAAAAAAATAAAAATAAAACATGCCACCACAGTACAGTTAACAAATATTTCATACAACTGAATGATGTTCTATTTTCAGTGACTACAGCAACCACACAGGCCAATTTAAATTTCAAACATTCTCTTTATTGCCCTAGAGGATTCATATCCATGACTCTACCAAAAATACAAGCTCAAAATCTATACTCTTTTTATTTTTTGGTATTGGGGATCAAATTCAGGACATTGCACTTGACAGGCAAGCACTTATGCCCTGAGCTATCTGCCCAGCCCCCAAAATCTATTTTCTTTTGTTTTCGGGGGGGGGGGGTGGTATTTTAGGGAAGGGTCTACAGGGTGTCCAGGGTCTCACTACTAGATCGGATAGTGATTCACCTTTTTAGCCTCCTAAGAGCTTAGTTTACAGGTGCATGCCACACACCCAGTCTCAATTGCTCTTTCAGCATGCCCTAGGGGCAGGGCCAGCATGGAAGGCCTGGGGATGGAACCCTCCTGCCCCCTGCGCCTGCTTGCAGGTGCTTTATTTTCTAACTTACCTGGTTTCCAACTTTGCAATTAATTTTGCTATGCAAAACAAAAATAGGCTGATTAAGACTATAAAAGTATCTAAGAACACATAACTTAGGAAGGTGTGATGGCACATGCCTGTCATTTCAGCACTTAGGGAGACTGAAAGCAAGGCAATCAGATATTGAAGCCAGGCCTAGGCAAATTACTTATTGAGAACCTTTCCCAAAATTAATTAATTAAGTTTGAGGCCAACCTGAGCTACATAGTGAGCTCAAGACCAGCTTGAACTATAAAATGATATCCTGTTAAGGGAAGAGTAGAGGAAAGAAGGGAAGGGGATGGGAGGGGTCTCAGTTACTCTTCTCTCATTGCTGGGATAAATAACCAACACACCCAAAATGAGGGAAGGAAAGGTTTATTTAGCTCACAGTTACCAGAGGTTTCAGTCCACATTCGGCTGGCCCAAAACTCTGTGGAACACAGCAGAGAGCATCCAGTTCATGGCAGTGAGACAGCAACAAACGGCAATAGAAGCAACCGACCAAACAGGGCAACAGAGAGAAGAGTGAGACCGAATTTGGTACCAGAGAAGTGGGGTCACTGCTATGACTAACCTGACCATGTGGATTATAAGTTTTTGGAAATGGTTTATGGGAAGAGATAGGGAAGGTTCGGAGAGGTTGTCTACTTGCAAAGAGCCAGAAAAGCTTCAGCTTCTCTGTAGGGGAGATTCTGGTCACAGCTCAGACCAGAAGACTGTCTGGAAGCCTGCCTATAAAGAATAGCTTAAGGGGAAAGATAAGTTCGGAGAGACCATCTACTTGTGAAGAGCTGAAACAGCTTTAGCTGTTCTGTTTGGGAGACTTTGATCAGAGCTCAGATCAGAAGACTGACAGAACGCCTGCCTGTAAAGACCAGGTTGAGAGGTTTCTGCTGGGAAGAAAGACTGCATTGGTTGTTGGACTCCACATGATTTATGCTATGGCTTGGCTGAAAGTCTGTATGAATTCTGCTCGTGCCCAGAGACTTTGCCTAAAATGGAGATCAAGCATGGCAGACTGATTATTCCTTCAAAAGGTATTTCAAAGCAGCGAACTATTGGGGAGGTGGCATAGTTGTTATTGGGGGCTTTTAGCTAGATTTATGTTGAAAATCAAGAGCAAAGAGCCAAGCAGGATGATTTAAAAGGTTGTGAATTTGACCAGAAAGGAAGCACCAGGACGGCTGTAGATTGCAAAGATAGAGCTGAAAGGATCTCCATTGCTGGGAAGGAACCAGAGAATTGAAAAGATGGCCTGAGGGCATCACAGGAGGTGGCAGCTCTCCACCCTCTGCAGCCTCAGAATTGCAAGGGAGAGAGACTTTTCCTTGGGAGGAAAGCCACAGAATCCCAAGTTCCAGAATGGCGGCAGCGGCCACACCAGATTCCAAAATGCTGCCAGCATGGAGAATTTGTTCTTCAGAACCACGGTCAGAGTATTCATCAATCAGGCACTCTACCCCATTTCTGGTATCAAATTCTGTTTCAGTTACTCTTCTCTCTTTGCTGGAACAAATACCTGACACCCAAAATGAAGGAAGGAAAGGTTTATTCAGCTCACAGTTACTAGAAGTTTCAGTCTATACTCAGCTGGCTCCAAGGCTCAGTGGTGCAGGGCAGAGAGTATCCAGTTCATGGCGGCAGAACAGCAACAACTGCAACAAGCCAATAGCAGCAACCAGCCAACAAAAGCAACTAAGAGCAATAAAGTGAGAGTCTATTTCTCTGTCTCTCTTATACATACATCCAGGCTATCGCCCCAGGTTGGGGAAGGTACACACACCCATAATCCTAGCACTACTAAAATTCATAATCCCAGCAATACTAAAATACATAATCCCAGTGGATCATGAGTTAGTCACAAACTCTAGAGGTTCCCGCCCCATGACTGCATGAGGCTTTGGGGGGACAACTAGACTCAACCCATAACAGAAAGGGAAGAAAGGAGACTCAAAACACAGACATCCAATTTACCTGTATGAAATATCAGCCAGCAGAAGCCAACTAATTCTCAGGATTAATTTTCAGTGATTCTCTGATACTTTAAAGTATGAAAAAAATGAGAAATTATAAAATAAACTGCCAAGACACATCTGCCAATTAAAAAAAAAAAGTTTCAAATGTATTTCCGGGACCAGGGATATAGCTCCATGGCAAATGCCTGCCTGGGAAGAGCAAGATCTTGAGTTTGATCCTCAGTACCAATAAATAAATAAACAAGCAAGCAAGCAAATTTCTGATTATAGCACTCGACGTCTCTCTGCTCCAATATAGTAAGGGAGAGGACCCCAGTTCCCTCAATATCACCTCGATTACAGTATTACAGTTTCTCAAAGAAAGGGGGAGGCAGAACAAGTTGTAGAGCATGCTTCTACATGATAGGCTCAGGTGCTTCAGATTTTAATTAACACTGTTTTATGTGAAGAGGCTATTAGCTACAAAGATAAAGGCTGGAAGAGAGTTCTAGGCTCTGACTAAAAAAGTCAAGAATGAGATGTCAAATTCAGAGGTTAGAGTAGCCAAATTAGCATTAATTTTGCATCTGAAGGCACTCTAAATGTCAGAAATAATCCTTTAAGAGCCTACAAAACAAAGTAAGGGAAATAAGACTTTTATATTTGGGTAAATTTTTCCCTACCAGATGAAAGGATTAATTTTAGTCAAGAGACTACCTAGCCAAAACTGCTGACTAGATATTTTTCAGCATTTCCATTTTAAGAATAAGGCAAAACTGACACTTTTTAGTGATTTTTTTTTCTTCAAAACTACTATCAAGAACGCCCTTGAAGGAGCTGGGGAGATAGCTCAGGGGCACATGTGGCTGCCTGGCAAGTGCAAGGTTCTGAGTTCGATCCCTGGTTCTGCCATAAATAAATAAATAAATAAATAAATAAATAAATAAATATTAATGCCCTTGAAGACACTTCGAAGTAATAAATATGATATTCTAAGGAGAACTAATGATGAAAATAATAAAGACTACAGGCAGGAACAGTGGCACACATCTGTAATCCCAGTACTCTGAGGCTGAAGCAGGATTGCAAGTTCAAGCCCAGCCTGGGCAACTTAACAAATTAGTGAAATTGTCTGAAAATAAGCAAAAGAAGGGTAGGGATGTAGCTCGGGGCAAAGGCCTGATACTCATGGGAGATGAAAAAAAAAAAAAAAAAGAGTACAAAAATCTGATTCTTCAAAGAAAGGCTCAATAATCTTTCAGATACACTATGCTTTTGCTAATAACTGAGAGTGGACTCATCAGTCTATGAACTCTTTGGGGGCAGAAACCTGAACAGTTGTCATGTTACATAACACACTACCAAAAATTCAAGCACAAAAATATTTCTAACTCTAAATTTGCTATGGAAAACAAAAGCAGGATGAGTTACATTGCAAAATGTATTCTACTACAAAACAGACTAATAGGGCTACAGACACTCCCTGTCTTGTTAGTAGAAATACATTTAGGTAAAAATTCTGTTCCCCAAGAATACTGATCTGAGGTTTCACTTAACTGCAATACACTCCCTTCTGCCAGGCATGGCAGTGCACTCGATAATCCCAGCACTCTGGACACTGAGGCAAAAACTAAGCCAGCCCAAGCTAGATAGCAAATTCTGGGCTAGCCTGAACTACATAGTGAGACTCTGAGGAGGGGGAAGAAAGGTAAGAAGGGAACGAAATAGCTATTTTCCTCTACAATAGAAACTGTAACACACTAACAAAAAATTGAAAAAGACACAGAAACCAGAATGATATCTCTGCCTTCATGGATTGAGACAACTGGTATTGTTAAAATGTCCGCACTACTGAAAGTAATCTACAGATTCAATATAATTCCTAAGAAAATACCAGCTGTTCTTCAAAGAACTAGGGAACAAGAATCCTAAAATTCATATGGAATCACAAAACACCCCCAAATAGCTAAAACTATCTTAAGCAGAAAAAAAGTAAAAATAAAGCAGGAGGCTCTATACTACCTGACTTCAAAATATATTATAAAATTGTCACTAAAGTACCACATAGTGACATAAAAAGACTCACAGACCAATGGAACAACACAGAACACTTTCACAAAAGTGGGAAAAGG
>PVKN010034455.1:0-11808 GCA_004027915.1 Capromys pilorides
TTTTTGTCTTTTTGAGACAGGGTCTCGCTATGTAGTTCAGGCTGACCTTGCGCTCACTTTTGTAGCCCGGGCTGGTCTCGAACTCACACTGATCCTCTTGCCTCAGCCTCCCAAGTGCTGGGATTACAGGCGTGCACCACCACGCCCGGCAGCCTGGACTATTTAGCAAGGCCCTGTCAAACAGACAAGTGAGTCAGATCATATACCTGTGCTTGTGACCATTTACATTAAAGCCCATAGTAGTTAGTACAGCTTTTAATCCGCACAGGTCTGCTCTTTGATCCTTTCTCCAACTCCATTTTACACTTCTTTCCCTCTGTTGAGTTCTTTCCACTTTTGAGTTTTCCCAGTTCTTTGGTCTCACCAGCTGGTTTTTTTCACCTAGGCCCTATGCACATGCTGCTGCCCCTTCCAGTCAGCTCTTTCCTGCTCTTCGTGTGACACGTTGTGTCTTGTCCTTTACTCCTTGGCTCAAATACTACCTCCTCAGAGAGCTTTTCTCTAATTACTCTTTATGATTAATTCCCTCTCCCAATTCTATTCCATATGCCCTATTCACTTCCCTCATAACACTTACTGACTTGGAAATCGTTGACTTACTATTCACTTTTGCTTTTCTCTGTTAGAATGAGGTATCCTTAGTACTTAGAATCTGAGTATGTCTCTTATAGGTGTTCAATAAATATGGACCAAATGAATGAATGAGCTTGCTTGCTATCTAAGGACCTTGATCTGACCATAGTGAAGATATGGTGAGACTAAGTAAAAGCATTTTATTTAGAATGTAAATCAAATACAGACCTAATGTCTTTCCTTATTTTAATGTATCCTATTTATTTCAGGCTGCCTTTGATACTAGTTGGGAACAAATCTGATCTGGTGGAATATAGTAGTATGGAGACCATCCTTCCTATTATGAATCAGTATACAGAAATAGAAACCTGTGTGGAGGTAAGACTCATCATTTGATTTGAAAGTTTATTAATGGTGAATTCTCAGTAAATTGAGGTTCTGCATTGGAGGATGATGATATAAATTGAAATACATTTTCTATTTTTTTATATGTATGTATGTATGTATTATTTGTCTTTTTGAGACGGCCTCACTATGTAGTTCAGGCTGGACTTGAGCTCATGTTTGTAGCCCAGGTTGGTTTTGAACTCACAGTGATTCTCCTGCCTCAGCCTCCCACGTTCTGGGATTGCAGCCGTGTGCCACCATGCTCGGCTTATTTTATTTATTTATTTGTTTGTTTGTTTGTTTATATTATGGCTGTCTCAGCCTACTCTGGGTGGAGCTGGAGCAGCATATGGTACCAGGAATCGAATTGTGATCCCTGTGGTTGCCTAAGCTTGCCTAAGCAAGTGCTTTAGACTGTTGAGCCATCTCGCTGGCCCATTTTCTATTCTTTTTGAAGTGATATAAATCAGATAAAATACCAAACTGCTCTTAAGTTCTTGTAAGAATTCTTATTATGTCCAAAAAGGATAATTTTTCAAGGAATGTTATTGTTACTGTATTTAATAATAAAAGTTATTAAAATTGATTTCAGAGTATATAAGATTTTAAATTTTTATTTTCAGTGTTCAGCAAAAAACCTGAAGAACATATCAGAACTCTTTTATTATGCACAGAAAGCTGTACTGCATCCTACAGGACCCCTGTACTGCCCAGAAGACAAGGAGGTACCCTGTGGGCTGTTTGTAGGGATTAGGATTGGAGGAGAAAATACTTTTCTTCCATGAAATTCATATTAAATACATATGATGCTTTCCAGGTTAAATATTATTTCAGGAAATAACATTGAAGCAAACAGAAGAATTTGCATCAACAAAAAATCAAAATATTTAGCTAATGATCTACTTACTTTGCTGCAGAATCTATAATCTTAAAAACAATCAAAAAACTTGTGTAGGTGTTTTGTTTCTTTCCTTTTTTTTTTTTTTTTTTTTGGTGCTGAGGTTTAAAGCCAGGACCTTGTACATGCTGACATACATTCTAACATACACTTGTACATTACTGAGCTGCACTCCTAGACCTTGTATAGTGTTTAGACATGTCCACAACACATAATAGATTTCATATCCAAACTTTAAAAATTTAAATATTTTGCCATAGACTCTAAAAACTCACCTACATTTTTAAAAAAAATCTTTTGTTTACTTATTTATTTGGTGCAGGGTCTTGCTGTGCAGCTGGGACTCATAGTGATCTGTCTGTCTCTGCCTCTTCAGCTCTAGGATTACAGGCTTGTGCTGCCCCCGGTCTCTGTGGGCCGGCATAGCATGCAATACCCGGGATTGAACTCAGGTCCTTGCACTTGCCAGTCAGGCACTTGGACTGCGGAGCCATCTCCCTAGTCCACTACATATTTTTAGATGGACTCACATACCCATGAAATATATCCTTTCAAAGTATGCACTTCAGTGTTTTGGATTTTTTTTTTTTTAGTAAATTTTTGAAGTTATATAATCATTAATTCCAGAACATTACATCACCCCTGAAAGAAACTCTACCAATTAATGCCCAAACCCTCTCTACCTTAACCCCTGGCAACCACTGATCTACTTTGTTATGTATCGTTTTTCATCTTTTTATTTTGGTAGTACTAGGGATCGAACTCAGGACCTTGAACTTGCCAGCAAAGCACTTATTTCACTGAGCTATCTCCCTTCCCCCCTTTTAACATATTTGGTTGTTACAGGGTCTCGCTACTCAGCTCTAACTCATAGTGATCCTGCGTTTTCAGACTCCCCAGCGCTGGGATTGCAGGTGTATGCCACAACCCCTAGACTCTGTGGCTGGCTCAGCACATCCTGTGGGCAGGGCTGGCACGGCATGTAGTCCTGGGGATCGAAGCGCTGTCCCAGTGCTTGCCTAAGCTTGCTGAAGCAGGTGCTTTAGTTCTCTGAGCTATCTCACTAGGCCTCTGTTTTTCTTTTTGAGTCGAGGTCTCACTGTGCAGTTCAGGCTGGCCTTGAGCTCATTTTGTAATTCAGGCTGGTCTAGAACTTACTGTGATCCTCCTGCCTCAGCCTCCTGGATACTGGGATTACAGGCTTGTGACATCATGCCTGGCTTGATTTACTTTCAATCTTTAAAGTTTTGACTTTTCCAGACATTTCATAACAAAGGAATCATCCAATATATGGCCTTTTATTTGTGGCTTTCTTCACTTGGCATAATGTTTTCAAAGTTCCATCTATGATGTGGCATTGTATTTGTTTCATTTCATTGTATTTGTTTTTTGTGTTGCTGAGGAACAAAGCCAGGGCCTTGTGCATGCAAGGCAAGAAGAACTCTACAACTGAGCCACTTCTTTTAGGGTCAGAAAGTAATGATTTTAGAACACACTAGAAAGCTCAAAGCACACGCGCAAAAGTCGTCAGTGGAAAGAAGTCAGCAAGAACTTCCTTCCGTGGGGGGTCCAGACTCCTCTAACTTCCAGTCTCTTTCGCGCCCTTCTCCCTGAGCTCCCATTAGACGCCTGTATAGAGCCGGCCATTTTAGTTTCCCTCCTTTCCACCAATTTTTCTGTTTCTGTCACCCTCCCCTCCTTCCCGCCATGCTTCTCACCTGAGCCCAGGAGGAAGAAGTGGGAGGTGCTGTTTACCCAGAATCCCTTAGGGCTCAGCTCTGGCCTGATCACCTAGCCACCTCGCTAGGTTTGGAGTCACTGCTCCTGGGTGGAGATCGTGGTTGTTTCTGGCGGTGTGAAATTTGCGTGCAAACCTCACTGCGAAGATGGAGGGCCCTTTGTCCGTGTTCAGGGACCGCAGCACGGGGGAAGCGATCCACTCCCAGAGCGTTATGGCTGCAACCTCTGTTGCAAATACCATAAAAAGTTCGCTTGGTCCGGTTGGCTTGGATAAAATGTTGGTAGATGATGTTGGTGATGTAACCATTACTAATGATGGTGCCACCATCCTGGAGTTCAGACTAGAGGTAGAACATCCTGCAGCCAAAGGTATTTGTGAGCTGGCAGGTCTGCAAGACAAAGAAGTTGGAGATGGAGCAACCTCAGTGGTTATCATTGCGCAGAACTTCTGAAAAATGCAGACGAACTTGTCAGACAGAAAATTCATTCCACATCGTGTATTAGTGACTATCAACTTGCTTGCAAGGAAGCAGTGTGCTGTATCAGTTAAAACCTAATTATTAATAGAGATGAATTTGGAAGATTGCCTGATTAATGCTGCTAAGACATCCATGTCTTCCAAAATTATTGGAGTAAACGGTGATTTCTTTTCCAATATGGTAGTAGATGCTGTACTTGCCGTTAAGTACACTGATGTAAGAGGCCAGCCTCGCTACCCAGTCAATTCTGTTAATATTCTGAAAGCACACGGGAGAAATCAGACAGAAAGCGTGCTGATCAGTGGCTATGCACTCACTTGTGTGGTAGGATCTCAGGGCATGCCCAAGAGAATAGCTAATGCAAAAATTGCTTGCTTTGACTTCAGTCTGCAGAAAACAGAAATGAAGCTTGGTGTTCAGTTCGTTATTACAGACCTTGAAAAACTGGACCAAATTAGAATCAGATATCGCAAAGGAGAAAATTCAGAAGCTTCTGCCAACCGGTGCCAATGTGATTCTAACCACTGGTAAGATTGATGACATTTGTTTGAAGTATTTCGTGGAGGGAGGTGCTATAGCAGAAGAGTCTTAAAAAGGGACCTGAAATACATTGCTAAAGCTTCTGGAGCAACTGTTCTATCAACATTGACCAATTTGGAAGGCGAAGAAACTTTCGAAGCTATGATTGATTTTGGGACAAGCAGAAGTGGTGGTGGAGAGAATCAGTGATGGTGAACTGATCTTAATCTGAAACATAAGGACATGGACATCTGCACTGATTATCTTATGTGGGGCCAATGATTTCATGTGTGATGAGATGGAGCACTCTTTATGTGATGCACTCTGTGTGGTAAAGAGAGTTTTGGAGTCAAAGTCTGTTGTTCCTGGTGGAGGTGCGGTGGAAGCCATCCTCTCCATCTACCTTGAAAACTACACCACCAGCATGGGGTTTCGGGAACAACTTGATACCGTGGAGTTTGTGAGATCTCTTGTCATTGAACGCTGCCCAAGACTCCACAGATCTGGTTGCAAAGTTAAGGGCTTTCCATAATGAGACCTAAGTGAACCTGGAGCATAAAAATCTTGAAATGGATTGGCCTGCACTTGATCAATGATAAACCAAGAGACAACAAACAAGCAGGGGTGTTTGAACCAACCATAGTTACAGTGAAGAGTTTGAAATTTGCAACAGAAGCTGCAATTACCATTCTCTGAATTGATGATATGATTAAGTTACACCCGGAAAGGAAAGAAGATAAACATGGGGTTATGAAGATGCTGTTCATTCTGGAGCCCTGAATGGCCGATGTGATTTCCCTTTGATTTAATTTATAATGATTTTAGATGTAATGTCTTGTGGTGTGAGTATCACACACTGAAGTACAGCAGTGGCCAGCTGTGTCTGTGTAAACCAGGAAAAAAAAGAAGAAAGAAAGTAATCATATTGTATGAATGCACCAAACTTCTATCCCCTCATCTGCTGGTACATACTTGAGTCGTTTACTCTCTAACAATTATGAATAGCCCTTTGAATGTTCACATACAAGTTTTTGTTGAAACACTTTCAATTCTTTTTGAGTTTATATTTCAGAGTGGAATTACTGAATCGTGTAGTAATTATATGTATAACTGGTCAGGAACCACTAAATTGTTTTCCACAGTGGCCCAGCCATTTTACATTTTCACTAGCAATATATGAAGGTTTCTGTTACTCCATATCTTTGCTAGCATTTTTATTGTTTTTGATTATCCTCATAGATGTAATTGATGGCTCATTGTGACTTTGCTTTGCATTACCCTGATGGCTAATGATACTCAGATTTTTTCATCTATTTCATGTCCATTTGCATCTTTTTTGGAAAAGTATATGCTGTATTTTATTCACATCCTTTGTCTTTCCCCATACCTCTTTGTAGTATTGAGGATCCAATCCCAGGTTCTATACTATTAAATTATATCCTTACCCCCCTCCACTTTTTTTTCTTTTCTTCAACTGTTTTTTACTATTTTAGTTTAATTGCTTCTTAGGAAGTCAACCAATAACAAATGCTGGGGGATTCGTAGGGAAAAAGGAAACTTTGTATACTGTTGAGAGACTGTAGACAGGTACAGCCGCTATGAAAATCAGTGTGGAGATTCTTCAAAAAAAACTAGGATTAGAGATCCCATTCAACCCACTATTGCCCTCCTTAGTATTTTTCCAGAAGAACTGAAATCATCTGTTTTGCTTTGTTTTTGCAGAACCAGGGATTAAATGCAGGCCCTTGCGCTTGCCAGGCAAGCGCTTATGCTTCTGAGCTATCTCCCCAGCCCCCTATTTCCCCAGCTCCAAGAATTGAAATCATATCACAGCAGTATATGTGCATGCATGTTTATAGCAACACAATTTGTCATAGCTGAATCTTGGAAACAACCCAAATGCCCATCAGCTGAGGAATAGATAAAAAAGATGTGGGGGTTTTTTTTCTTTCTTTTTTTTTTTTTTTTTTTCAGGACCAGGGTTCAAACTCACAACTTTGCACTTGCCAGGCAGGCACTTGTGCCACAGAGCTGTTTCCCCAGCCCCAAGATGTGGTACTTTTAAATTTTTAAATGGAGTATTACTCAGCTATGGGGCTGAGTATTACTCAGTTAATGGGACTGGGGCAATAGCTCAATAGAATAAGCATTTGCCTGGCAAGTGCAAGGGCCTGAGCTCAATCACCAGTTCTGTGCCAAAAAAAAAAAGGTAAAAGTTGAGGCTTTTGTAGGTAAAAGGATGCAACTAGAGACCATAATCGTAAGTGAAATAAATCAGGTGCAAATGTGTGAACATCATATTGTCTCGCTAGTGTAAGAACCTGAAAGAGTAAATAATATCTGAAAGGAACAGTAGATACTGTCAAAGGGGAAAGAATCTGTTCAAAGAGAAGGAACAAGTGAGATGAGGGAAAGAACAAAAGAAAGACAAGAAAAAGATATATTGATGTATATGTACAGTATAGCTTGGATAATTGTACTGCTGATTTCTGCCGTTCTGTTGAAAGGAGCTGTTAATGCTTCAATTTTTTTTTCTCCTTTTTAATGTTCTATAACATTTTTTGACCAATCTTGCATGCTTATGTCTGGTAACCTGAACAAGTTTGTTTGTTTTTGTGGGATTGGGGTTCGAACTCACAATCTTGCACTTGCCAGGCAGGCACTTGTGCCGCGGAGCTATCTCCCCAGCCCCTGGTAATCTGAACAAGTAATTTGAGACAACAATATGCAATATAACTGTTGTTGAATTCCTATTATTTTGTTTAATGAAAAAATATATATACATATGCTATTTTTTATTCTCTTTAAAAAAATAAAATAAAATCTTACTTTGAGGCAGGATCTTGCTACACTGCCAACTTCAGCCTCCTAAGTATTTTAGGTGGTGAACATGACCAAACACAGGTAATTTAATTTTAGATAAGATTGGACATATTCAGGGTGATATGGCCATATATAGTAATTTACTTTTTTTTTTCTTTTCTTTTTTTTTTATACCAGGCATTGAACTCAGGATCTTGCTCTTGCCAGGCAGGCACTTAAGCCTCTGAGCTATATCCCCAGCCTGGTAATTTACTTTTGAGTATTTCTCAAATTTGCATTATAAGAGTCACTAAGTGTATTTGTTATAAACTCATTCCAATTCAACCAGGCATTGTATTTTATAATCAAGAAAATTTGAATACTTCTGTAGTATAGGGATTTACCTCTGAGAGTGTAGTATAGCAGTACATTAAATTCTTGTTAGTGTGCTCTCAATTCCTTAATTGCTACTTTGTTTCAGGCCTATTATTAGTTCTGCTAATCTGCTAATCCTCTGGCCCTTCCCCTAGTCCCACAAAAGTAAAGCATCAACCACCATCTGTTACTCATTTCTTTGGTACATTTGACTGATAGCAAAATTTTCAATTTTAAGTTATACCTTGTTTTACATATATACAAGTGTCATCTATTCTTACAGAATCTTTTGTTTAGACAATATGTTCTTAACACAGATTTGAGGTAGAATCATCAAAACGTCATATTCAGAATGAAAGCCTGAGCTGTGTAGTCTGTCAGTGGTGACCTCTATGACCTGTGGCATTAGTAGCTTAATAGTGGAAAAGATGTGTAATCATAATGGTTGCTAGGTGAAGCTTTAACTCATAAGCAAAAAAGTTTTATTACTGTAGAAATTGTTTACAGTTTTACTGAGGTAGAATGCTTAATACTTTTTTTGAAGTCATTTTTTGGTATATACATATTCTATGTATTATACATATATATATATTATATATGTATCTTTTTCTTTTTTTTGGCCTTTTTGAGACAGGGTTTCGCTATGCAGTTCAAGCTGGTCTTGAGCTCACTTTTGTAGCTGAGGCTAATCTCGAACTCACACTGGTCCTGCCTCAGCCTCCCAAGTGCTGGGATTACGGGTGTGCGCCACCACACCTGGCTTGGTTTATATTTTAAAGTGATTGACACTTTGAAAATTACATTGAGCCAATACCTTAGAGCACTTTTTTTTTTTTTTTTTGGTGGGATCAGGATTTGAACTCATGACCTTGCACTTGCCAGGCAGTCACTTGTGCCACAGAGCTATCTCCCCAGCCCCACTATAGATTCTGATGAGTCTCAAACTTCTTTTTGTGTGCTGGGAATGGAATTCATGACCTCACATTTGCCATGCAGGTGCTGTGCCACTGAGGCATATCTGCAGCCCAGTAATTTATTTTTAATTGAGTATCTCAGGCTTTGATGACAAATGAATCGCTGTTTATTTGTTCTTAAATTTCTTTTTTCAGGACCAGGGTTCAAACTCACGACCTTGCACTTGCCAGGCAGGCACTTGTGCCATGGAGTATCTCTCTAGCCCCTTATTTGTTCTTAAATTATTAATGTAGACTTTTATTATGTCAGGAAAAAAATCACTTGTACAAAATAAAAAGTTAGTTTTTAGTTGTGTGTATCATTCTAGCCATTTATACTTTGGGAAATTTAGATTATTATATTACAGATTTTACAGGCACTGATTTTGTATGTGTGTGTGTGGTACCAGGGATTGAACTCAGAACTCTGTGCTTGCCAGGCGAGTGCTTATTCTACTGAGCTAATTCCCTGGCCCTATATAACAGATTTTATTTTATTTTTTTATATAACAGATTTTAGAAAGAGAATAAATTGCATTAATGTAATCATTGTTAATTCTGAATATCTGAGAGTCACATAGATAGAAGCAATATATTGCCATTACTTATTTAAAAAATAAGTGACCCATGATTTTGATGTTATGTAATCTATTTAGTATTCTTCTGGTTTTTATTTTATGAAAAAGTAAAACAGAATTTCATAATAAAATAACAAGTTAATATATTGTGTATTGTTATCTTCAAAGTTTACTACAAGATGTCAATTAAAAGGTTTCTTACGAAAAAAATTGACACAGCTAATAACAAAACTTTTCTGTGAACTAAAACTAGTACTGTAAAAGAAAGTAATTAGCATATATGTAAAATATTTTTTCCAGCTCTGCAAAAAAGTATATATTTAAGTGTAATTTTAAAAAATATATATGTACGTATATTTTAAAACAATGGAATATATGTATACATATATTTATTTATTTATTTATTTATTTTGTCTTTTTGAGACAGGGTCTCACTATGCAGTTCAAGCTGGCCTTGAGCTTGCTTTTGTAGCAGGCTGGTTTCGAACTTGCACCGATCCTTCTGCCTCAACCTCCCAAGTGCTGGGATTACAGACCTGTGCCTCCATGCCTGGCAAAACAATGGAATATATAATTTGAGAAAGTATTTGAACTTCTCCCTCCTTTTTTTTTTTTTTGGTGGGACTGGATTTCGAACTCATGACCTTGCACTTGCCAGGCAGGCACTTATGCCACAGAGCTATCTCCCCGGCCTCCCTACTTCTTGTCTCCTATTTTGATTTTTTTTTTTTTTTTTTTTTTTTTTTTTTTAACTTTAGGTATTTATTTATGTTATGGCCAGCACAACCTGTCCTGGGGTTAGGGGCTGGCACAGCATGTGGTGCCGGGGATCCCTTCGGTTGCCTAAGCATGCCTAAGCAGGTGCTTTAGACTGCTGAGCTATCTTGGTGGCCCAGAAGTTGAGAAGGCTTTTTTTTTCTTGTCTGTCTGACAGTGCCTTCAGGGCACAGCAGGTGAGCCTTGTAGAGCTGGGGATCAAACCCAGGTTCCCTGCGCCTGACTGCATTTGCTGAGCAGACGCTTAAACAACTGTGCCAGTCCACAGGGCCCCATAAATCGGACGAGGGTTGTTTTTTTTTTTTTTTTTTTTTTGTTTTTGTTTTGCAGAACCAAGGATTGAACTCAGGACCTTGCACTTGCCAGGCAGATACTTGTGCTCTTGAGCTATCTCCCCAGCCCCCTGTTGTTTTTTTATTTTGGGTTTTTTTGTTTTGTTTTGTTTTTTTGCTGGTACCGGGGATTGAATTCAGAACCTTGTGCTTGCCAGGCAAGCATTTATTCTACTGAGCTGTCTCCCCTGCCCCTATTTTGCTTTTTGTTTGAATATGTAGTTTGTTTTTCATGTAAGAGGAACCATGTGAAAAACTTGAACTTGTCTGACATTTCATTTAGTATGTTCTTAATTGCATCCATTTACCTACGAATGCTTCAAGTTCATTTTTATATCAGTGTATACTCATTGTGTATAAATGCCACCTTTTTCTTATCTTTTATCTGTTGATGAACAAATGTGCTGTTTCTAATAGCTATTATAAATTGTGCTCCTATAAACATGGGTGTGTTTGTTGGGTGTGTAGCTCAGTGGTACAATGCCTGCCTGGCAAACATGAGGTCCTGAGTGCAATTCTCAGTACCAAAACCAAAAAATTAATATGAATGTGCATGTTACCCAGTAATAGGATGGGTTTTATTTTTTAACTTTACTTATATATTTATGTTATGGCTAGCTCAGCCTGCCCTAGGGGTGGTGCTGGAGCAGCATGTGGTGCTAGGGATCGAACTGTGGTCCCTGCAGTTGCCTGAGCTTTCCTAAGCAGGCGCTTTAGACCACTGAACCATCTCGCCGGCCCTGAAAGTCATATTTTAAAGTGCTACTTTAATTAAAGCAATTGTTTGTTTTCTCAATGATTTATAGATGAAACCAGCCTGTATAAAAGCCCTTACTCGTATATTTAAAATATCTGATCAAGATAATGATGGTACACTCAATGATGCTGAGCTCAACTTCTTTCAGGTAGCTGTCATCAATTTCAGAGATTTGTTACTCTTTATTTTTTTTTGTCAATAAAACTGTAAAAATTTATTATTTTAAACAACATATTGATAAGGCTATATTTCTTTCATTTAAAAGTATCTTGAACAGTGAGCTGTTAAGCCTTAGGATACTGGCAAGCTGTTATGCCTGTAAATTGAAGGGATTCTGTTAATTTCAATTCAGAGTATGCAGTGGGTGTATTAAGGATGAATTGAAGTCTGAACTCTGAATCATTTTGCTTTCTTGGTTTTGTATAACATAGCCACACAAAGAGCCTTATGTTTTACAAATGGGATGAGGAGAGTTGGGAAATTTCTTGTAAACAATTAAATTTTTAGTTTAACAATACAAAGTGGAGGCTATCTAAAATTAGAATTTGTTTCTTCTGGTTGTGACTTGTTTAATTTAATGATGCTTATAGGTTATTACTTTGTAGTTTTAATGTTGGTTTATTTTTAAACTTTGTATC
>PVKN010034456.1:0-11825 GCA_004027915.1 Capromys pilorides
CAAACTTTCTTTCCCAGGGACTCTAAAAGACTAACTTTGTGTATCTGTCCTACTTCATTCACACACAAATTCTAATACATTAAATTTTCTCTGAAGGGCTCTTAATGTCTGAGCATTGAACTGCATTAGACATAATACATTTCTTTCTATGTTAGAAGACAAAGTTTAAAGAAAAGGAAACAAGTATGAAAGATGAAAAAATGTATTCACAAATCAAGTTACATTAGACCTTGTTATGATTAAGTTTGGACCTTATTCGATGGAAAATGATGGACTAGACATTGCCCAATTATCTTATGTCCATCTCAAAGCTTACCTTTTCACATATGAATCAAAGTATGAGCAACTAGTTAGACACATAATGCAAAATTTAGGTTCAGATGAGAGTAGGTGGCAGTGGACAAGAATAACTTGACTAGATTTGATTCAATAAATATTGAAAGAAAAAAATATGTAGAGTGTTGGGTGCTGGACTGGATGTGGAAAAATCAAAATAAGAAAAGAAATAAAGTTTATATTAAGATTTTTTTGCCTTGAATGAATGGATAGATGAATGGTAGGACTGCTGGAATAGAAAGAAGTTTAGGAAGGAAGGGCAGGAGACTTGTTTGGGGCCAAATAAACTTTGTCTACATAGAAGCAAAAAGTTATTTCTTATGTTATGTAGACATACAGGAGAGAGAGAGGGAGAGAGAGAGAGAGAGAGAGAGAGAGAGAGAGAGAGAGAGAGAGAGAGAGAGAGAGATATGATGTCACTGTATGGATATATTTGAACTTCACTATCATAGAAGAAAAGAAATCTCAAGGAAAAAATGTGTGGCCACCACACAGTAATGATGAGCAGAAACAAGAGGCAAAACATGATGAACTTAGATTCAAAATGAGATCCTTTGGACATGGTGATATCATAATTTATTGTAAAGAGCTGTTCCTTTAGAAAGTAATTTTAAGAGTCTGAATCCATCTTGGATGTTTGATGCTTTACATCTTTTAAGCCCCCCACTTTCCTTTATCCTTCCTCTCCCTCATCTGGAAAATCTAATGATCAAATCCAAAGGCTTTTTCTTTGCCACTATTGTAAAGTTTAAGCCACACAAGATCCAGTACAAACTCTGGAACCCTTACCCACCTTCGCCCCTCATCATAATTTTATTATACCAAGGCAATCATCTACAATTTCCAGACTCTGGAACTTCTCGTACTCACTTGTGTTGGGAAAGGCGCTGCTGCTACTCTGCAGTTAAAATCATTAATACATCTCAATGCAAATTAAAACAGGATCTCCACGTACTGAAAGTGATCATACAAGAACGTTTTAGGAAAGAAGTACTTAGCCTCATCACTTTCTGTGAGCATTACACATCACTCCTGGCATGGGAACTACATTTTGCATAGGGCCTACCTTATCTCTGCCAGATAGAAACAGTAATTGGTGTAGTGCACAGGATATCCAGGCAATAATCACCACAAATGTGAATCTTGCTTCACCCGCTCTATCATGCTAACTGGCTCTGCTTCCTCCTGCTGCATTACTTGCTTTAAACTGTGCTATTTTGTGCTGCATTTGATGAGTTAGATCATTTTCCATCTATAGATTTAGCTGTTCTAAATCAGAAGATGTTACTTGGCCTGGGAAAATTGGACTTGGGCCCTCTTTAAAATGGTCTTGCATGATGTGTGTTGGCCTGGATCTTACCATGTGTACTAAGTGATTCATGTGTTTGGGGAACACAAAAGGCCATGGTGCTGGGCTAAAAAGAGCAACTCTTACCATGCTATTAGTTATGTGTCCCAAGTAAGCCTTGGGTACCACTCTACAGAACATTCATGGGATTTAGCATTACTCTGTATAATACATGAGGCCACTGCTAAAACTAAGTCCTTATTGTAGGGTACACTGAGGTTCACACTTCTAAGAGCACAAGCAACCTAGAACTCTGGAAATGCTTTTGCCATTCTATTATGTTACTCGTGTTACCCAAAGAGAAATTATTATATCAGAATATAATAAAAATATTCATTTATATAATAAATATAATATGTTGACATTATAGTTTTATATACCAATGCTATATTTGTATATTATATAAAAATTTATATATTATATTCAGATTATATAAATATTTATATATATGCAAAATATTTATATATTACGTATAATATGGAAAGAAACAGATTCCAATTCTCCTGTGAACTCTAATAGATGGAGACAGTAGGACAATTTTCACTGAAATGTTTGGACTTTGACTCCTGGAGAAAGTTCCTAAGTGTTTTGTAATTTCCTTTGTAATAAGAGCGGCTGACATGGAGCTCCTACATCCCTTGGTAATAGTAACTTCTGATGAAGTGGTTCTTGGTGTGCTCCTATGTAGTCTTAGAGCCTTAGAACTTTTAGGGCCAGCCAGATAGCTCAGCAGATAAAAGCACCTGCCAAGGCAGACACAGGGGCAAGGGGTTTGATCCCCTCCTGACTCCCCCACTTGCAGTGCCTGCCCCACCCCCATGGCACACTGAGATGGTGACTGAGACTGGATGTGGTGGCAATGGCCTATAATCCTAGCTCTTGGGAGGCTGAAAAATAGGAAGGATTACTAAGAGTCTGACCCATTGTCTTAGTTACTCTTCTCTTGTTGCTGGGACAAATACCTTACACTCAAAATAAGAGAAGGAAAGATTTATTTAGCTCAGTTACTGAAGGTTTCAGTCCATATTGAGCTGGCTCCAAGGCAGAGTGGCACATGGGAGAGGGCAACCTTCCATGGTGGCAGGGCAAGAGCCAGAGCTGAGGGAGAGAGCTAGCAGCAGCTCAAGCAGCTAACTTCTCTTCCTCCCTTACATTGAAATGCAAATCACCTGCCCCAAGGCAGGTGCAGCACCCATTTCCACAATAATCAATTACAAATTCCAGAAGCCACCCAAGACTGCATGAGGCTTTGGGGGGACACCTATACACAAACCATAACATCTATGTAGTGAGACCCTATAGACCCTCTATGAAAGAAAGAGAGAGAGAGAGAGAGAGAGAGAGAGAGAGAGAGAGAGGAAGGATTCAGAATTTACAGCTCTAATGCCCAACTGAGAGGAGGGAAAGGAGGCTAAAGAAGAGCACTGACACTGCCAACACCTGCAATATTAAACGAAGTCCACAGTCATCTAGGTATCTAGGTGATCTGGAGGCAGCATATTCATTTACAAATTTTATTCATCTACTCTTGCTGTCATTCATAGTCATCCCATTTTGAATTAAATGCCCTCAAACAAATGGATCTAGAATATGTTTCAAATGAGAAAACAACAGAAACTTCTGCTGGCCCTCTCCCTTTCCCCAGAAAAATCCTTCACTTTGGTATCTCTGCATCCTACTCTCATATTTCTGAAATCTCCAGAGCACCCATGGTAATCATAGATTTCTGTTTCAAGAAATGTATTCTCAGTGTTGTGTTACACATCTCCACATCTTTAACAGTGACAGCTTCTGGATTCAGACTGTGCCATCACAAGACAGAGGCTTTCACAGCCCTGCACCTGTCTGTGACACTCCATTCATTTATGTGGGCATAGCCAATACGGCTTCCTTGTTAAAATACAAAAGTTATCTACTAGATAAAGCTGAGTCTAGTCCCTCTGTAATATACAAGACATGGTAGATGGTAGCCTTTTCTGTCTTTAGGCCCTTGCTAATTGACTATGTGCTAGAGAAGGTCACCCCTCTCTTGACCCATGTAACTACCTGGAGGATTCCATAAAATTAAATTTTCAAAAAGCAATGAGAGTTTCTGTAAGTCATGGTCAGCACACATACAAAAATATAATCAAGCATATTGGACTGAAGCAATATTTTATGTTTCAACCTAGGTTTTCTAATAAAAAAGGATCAAAGGATAAAAACTTTTAGTCAGTCCTCCTAGCACTGGGTGAGCCCTTGTCCCAATGTTGATTCCATTTGCCCATGTTTACAGTAGTTTCCTGGGGTATTCCCAAAGGTCTAGCTGTACGGTTCCACCATAACAGCAAAAAAATTCACTTATCCAGTGTCTCCTCATTTGGGTAAAATAATTATGGAAATCTCTTGCTGCAGATACCCAAAATTCAAATTAAGGCTTTTCTCAGTTACTCTTCTCTCCTTGCTGGGACAAATACCCAGAACCCAAAATGAAGGAAGGAAAGGTTTATTTAGCTCACAGTTAATGAAAGTTTCAGTCCTTACTCATCTGGCTCTAAGACAGAGTGGCACATGGCAGAGAGCAACCTTTCATGGTGGTGGCAAAGGGCAGAGAGCTAAAGGGAGTAGAGCAGCTCAGGCAGTTAGCTAGCCTTTCTCCCCTCCTCACATTGTAATCCAGAGTATCTGTCCTAGGGCACTCACACCCATAATCCTAGCTTTGGATCATGAATCAATCACAACTCCAGAAACCTCCCCATGATGTTTTGGGGAGGACACTTAAGACACAAGCCATAAGAAGACGACATAGTCTCTACATGTCGGACACAATGGGAGGAGTCACCTGAACACCTTGAGAGTCCCAGACATGGTTAACAGTGAACTCAGGCACTCTTTTCACTTCAAAGTCTACAATGATGGGCTCTTGAACAAGTGGTTCAGTGGGCACCTTTACCACTGGCTCTGGCTACAAGCCTCATAAAGTGCTCCCATCACAGTGCACTTAAATAGGAATGTAGCTAGTGAAGCTATCACTAAACAAACATCAGGAACCAACTGCATGGAGAGTTGAACTTCATTTTGTATGTCTGACAGCTGAAAACTGTCAAGCTTCATCATTCTACAGTAAATCTAGACTCACTGCTAAGCAGGCCCCATTTTCTATCTGTAGGTTTCAAATCATGAAAGCCCTCACCCACCTGTTGGAATGCTGGCTCTAGCCCCTTGTTCTAATTTCAATAAGAGCCCATGCAGTGTCCTTACTTTCAAGATACTTTGGACCTGACTGAAAGACAGCCCTGATCTTCCCACCTCAGAAACTCTTTGTTATGTGAATAGTAAACTGCTTTATATTTTCAAAGCACTTGTGTGGCATCACTGATCTTGACATTCAATGCAAATTTTGAGAATGTTGGCCACAACACACTTTTCCTTACCTTCAATAAATGCCTCATCAAAATGAGGCTGCCTGACTATAGAAGCCACTCTGAATTTGCAATTTTCACTGTAATTTGAGTATACTGAAAATTGGAAAATTTCTAAATTCGCTATTCCAAAGGGAACCATAAACCAAGAACAGAAACAAAGTTACATTTTTCTTTTTGGTTTCTCAGATCTGGAGTTTGTGTATCATTCTTCTGTCACATCAAGACACAATCAAAGGAGAGCTCACACCCACAGTCATAACCCTCCTTCTTAGAGCTGTTACTATATTAGGCTTCATCATGAGACCAACTAACTCATGAAGTATTCCAAGCTGGGTGCCCCAAACATTCCTAAACAGTTCTGAGATTGGAATTTAAATGACTCAGATGTTCAGGACTGAACCTTTTTTACACTCAATCTGGCACATCACTTACTTCTGTTTCAGGGGTTTTTATGCAATGGATAGGTTTGTTTCCAGGTATGGAATTTAATAAGAAATTTAATAGGAAAATCTGAATGGCAAACATAAAATTTATATAGTCTGTATATACTATTACATAAATTTTATATTTGTGTAAGTGTACCAATTTACCAGACTCAGTTTTAGAGCACTGGGGAAATATGTGGTTTCTTAGCATCCGTTCTGATGGACTTACCATTTCAGCTGCACTGGAATCTCCTGGGGGCGGCTATAAAGAGTTTGGAGAAAGGATATTCATTCCTTTTGTATTTATTCAGGCCCAAAAAACTTGCAACTTTAAGCATCATGAATTTTTTACTCCATTCCAAAATTTCAATTATTTATTACCACTTAAATAAACATTTCAAAAAACTTTTCCTATCTAAAATAAATGTGGATTGCGTAGAAATAGTTTATATTAATTCTTAAAAAATACTTTATTAAAGGCAGATGTTAAAAGACATCTTACAAAAATCTTTATGATAATTTCCACTGAGAACTGACTACGCATACATTCTAGAAAGAAGTCCAACTTATGGAAAAGTATAAAGAGGAAAAAGTACCGGAAAAGCTACATGAGGACACAATAATGCTAAACAACAGTATACTTGCAGCTCATTTTCCTTTGGTGGGAAAACATTAAACTTCATTGTTGGAAACACAATTTTTATCTATGAAGCATTTGTTGAACACTATCATGTGAAGCACTTATGCATCTTTGACATATGTATAAGAAAGGGAAACCCTGGAGTTACACAAAATTAGAGAGCACATTAAGAGAAGTATTTGTGAATTTATATTAATGTCATAAAGCATGGAAGCCTGTGCCTTTAATTCTCTTTAGCAAATGTTTAACAGCTAAGCGATAAACCAAAAGAAGGTGGCATTGTAGGTTGCTTTAATTAGTACACAGACCACACAGTTATTCTCAACTAACACAGAAAAATACTTCTGACAAAATTCAAAAATATTGGTGATAAAATCCAACATACAATTCACTAAGACTGAAGAGATCTTCCTTAGTATGAAAATGCCATGCATGAAAAATCCATGAATACCAAAAGTGAAAGATTGAGGGCTCCTCTCCTAAGATCAGAAGCAAACTAGAGACATTGGTTTTGCTATTATCATTTACTATAACACTGAAAGTCAGGAAAATTATGCGGGGAGGGGAGGAAACATTCAAGTTAGAAAGATGAAAAATTGAAAAAAGAACAAAAATGGATATCTGTCACTTTAGGGTTTCAAAATTTTGAAGAACAAAGTTGGAAATTTCACACTTCTTGCTTTCAAAAATAACTCAAAACAGTACCGTATCTATAAAAGGATATTTATTGACAATAATGGAATGGAATTACAGCCCACACATAAATTCTCACCTGTGTAATCAGTGATTTTCAACAACAGTGCCCAGGCTATTCAATACAGAAAGAATAATCTCTCCCAAATTGCTACTAAAAAGATTATATGCCCATACATTAAAGAATCAAAACTATATCCTTTCACCACCAAAAAAATTTAACTCAAAATTTGCTGACCTTAACAGACCTTAGTCTGTTTTCCACTGCTGCAATATAATATCTGAGACTCGGTACAAAAAGATCAGAAGCTTATGTGATTTACAGTTCTAGAGGCTGGTAAATCTCAGATCACAACACCAGTCTCTCATCAGCATCTGCTGAGGACCTTTAGCTGTGTCACAACGTGATGGATGGCGTTACATGGGTGACAGCACACTTTCTAGTAGTTTTTACTGAGTCACCAGTGACATCATGGGTACCCTACTCTCTGGACCTCATTCAGTTCTGACTTCCAAATGCTGTACTACCAGATATCACTAAAATATGCTTTTGAGGTTTTGCATTTTCAAGGACACATTCAAACCACACTGGGCTTAACCATCAGATACAAAACTATAAAATTCTCAGAAAGTACAGGGCAAAACTTCATGACCTTAGATTTGACAATGTTTTCTAAATGTGACACCAAAAAGTATAGGTTAAAAAGCAGAGATAGAGCTGTGGAGATAGGTTGGTAGTTTAAATGCCTACCTGGCATATACCAGGTACTGAGTTTGATCCCCGGTACATAATGCTGTGCCAACCCTGAAACCAGGCATGGTGGTGCATGCCTGTAATCCCACCCCTGAGGAGGCAGAGCCAGGAAGATTACTATAGGCCCAGACTGGGTAGTGAGACCCTGTATCAAAAAAAACAAAAAACAAGATAAAATGAACTTCAAAAAAATTTAAATTTTTGTGGATTAAAAGACTTGAGACTGGAAAAGTAACCCATAGAATAGAAGAAAATACTTGAAAATAATATAACTGGTGCCTTAGCTACTTCTCTTTTGTTGCTGAGACAAAATACTCAAAACTGAAAGCTAAAAGGGAAAACATTTATTTAAATAAGTTTTTGTTATTTTTTATTTTATACATTAAAAGGGACAGGGTCTACAGGGTCTCACTACATAGATCAGACTTGTAGTGATCCTCCTGTTTTCAGCCTCTGAAGTGCTGGGATTACAGGTGCATGCCACCATGCTCAATCTTAATAGCAGCGCATCCCAGGAGTGGGACCAGCACAGCATGCTGGGAATCGAACCCGGGCTGCTGTGCTCTTCCTCAGCAGGTGCTTTAGTCCACTGATAGATAAAAATCTATAGATATTTCAATCCATAATTCACTGACTCCAAGGTAGGGTGGTGTGACAGACAGAGCTAGAAAAAAGCAGCAGCTCATGGTGGGCAGAAAGTAACAACCAAGAGACAACCACAGTTCTTTCTATCTCATGTGTCTTTCCAGACTACTTACGGCAGGTAGCACTCACACCCTTAATCCTCATGTCATTGAGCCTACCACTGTACCATTCCAGAGTCACACACTTTAGGTTCCACCTCCAGAAAAATCCAGTTACAATTACATGAGGTGGATACTAAAACACAAGCTGTAGCAGATGTAGAAAAAATGATTTCTAGGGAATACTGATAATTCTAGGATTTATATTTTTATAGAAAATATTAAAAATTGATTTCTCAAAATCCCAAGCAATGTTTTCCCCTTAGTTTTAAAAGATTACAGTAACCTTCAAAGACTGACACTACTTCCTCCAGATGGTAAATAAAAATAGGAATTGCATAAAATTCTCACAATCAAAGCAACTTTGTTTCTTTCCCTCTATATCTGTTTCCAGCTTCAACTCTACTTCCCACCACAACGAATCTCTGCAAAGGAATAGTCTACATGTGTATTATCTCCTTATTCATTCACTTCTCAATCTACTTTGTCTAGCTCATTTCTGTAATGGAAATTGTTAAATCAACAGTGTCTAATGCATGAGTATTTCCTCTTTACTGACATAAAAAGATAATCCATTCTTGCTGAAGTAGTCTCCTTCCCTGGTCTCTGTGCCACAACACATCCTTGGTTTTCTTTATTCCTAAAATAATTTCGTCCAGGCAAAGGGGTACACACCTGTAAACCCAGCCCTTGGAAGGCTGAGGCAGTAAGAACACTGTGAGTTCGAGATCAGCTTGGGCTACAAAGTGAGCTTAAGGCCAGGCTGAACTGCATAAGAAGACCCTGTCTCAAAAAGACAAAAAAAAATATCCAACTTAATAACTTATTTGTATGACTTTACTCTCCATACCTAGCCATTAATTGTTAGCATTTCTCAAGAGTTAGTACTAACCTGGTAGTACTCTCACTCTATTCTCCATTAGCAGAGCGCCTCACATCTACAGCTTTAATTGCCACGTAGGTCAGTACTTTTCTCTCCTGTCCCTTTTTTTTCATATCTGCAGACCTTTTCACTAGACTATGAGTACAAAACAACTTAAGGTTTCCTCAAGCTCTAATGTATAGGCATCAAACAGACCTTAGACTACTTATGACAAATTACACTACTAATGCCTCCAGTTACACATGGTCCTCTTCTGGTGTTCCTATCTTAATGAAACTATCATTCATACAAGTGCAAATTCTAGTAACATTTTTAAAATATTCTAGTTATTAAACCCCTAGTCATTTCATCAACAAAAAGTCAATTTTCATTTCCTAAATGTCTCTTACATCACTGTACTTCATTCTGTTTTCACTGTCAATATCCTAGTTTTAACTACCATTCTCTTTCTCCTGGATCACCATAAAAACTTCGTAACTATTTGAACTACAACATCACTTTCTATACTGAAAACATGTACTGATTGGAAGGCTCTTGACCCTGAAATTTGTGAACGAAGCATAATAAACTCTCACATTAGTTTGCAAATGTCTGTAAAAATAATGGCAATTACCCACATACAATACAGGAACATCTATGCATATTACAAATTATCATTGATAATCACCACTTCCTGTTTGCTTAGACAGTTGACTACACCATCTGCTTGGAGCACTATCTTTCAGCTCCACAGTACTGGATCTCAACTTCATCAGTCTTTTCCAGATCATTCTAGGATCATCAGACAGCTGGGGAAGGCCCTGATGTGCTTCTCCCACATGGGTGAGAAAATCTGTGGTATAAAGATGTTCATCAATTTTCTCTTGCAGTAGAAGTGACTCCAGTAAGGTCTTCTTTCGTTTCAGGAAGGCAGACTGAGCCAACTCTGCTCTTTTCCTATTACAGCTGGGACACTCAGACAAGATATGTTGCTTAGTTGCTTCCACTTGTTTTAGCATTGCGCTAAGGTTTTTAAAATAGAGTTTGCTCAGAAGTTCATCAGGAACAATACAATTTAAGGCATCTACCTCTGAAGCCTCTGCATCCAATCTAAGTTGCCATTTTTTATGTCTGCAGCTCTTGTCCTTTGAGTTCACTCTGCGGTGGATCATGTCTATCTTCATGGTGCAAAAAGACTGCTGAGCACACAGTTCTTCATTGGATACTGGAGTGGTTTCTGTATGAAGTTTATTGTCTGGTTGGCCTAGTCCAGAGCCAGTTTCTTTGCCCTTGAGGTAGTTAATCCATTTCTCACTGGACTTCATTTCATTACTGTTGGTGTCTGAAAGCTCAGATTCTTGTTCTTCCAAGCTTGTATCCCGATATCCAGGGTTCAGATCACTCCCAGAGCCATGGAACCAAGGCTTCCCTCCTCTAGAGGATCTAAGCGAATTTGGTACCTCATCAGTGAAGGAAGCGCGTCTCATTGCCCTGATGCCAGTTTAACCTGATTCCTCCTCCTTTTTAATTTTCCAACTTCTGGGCGGATGACCATCATCTTGAGTCACATTCCATTCCCCGTCTGCTTTCCGGTGGCCGAGATTATCTCAGAACCTAGCAAGGGTCAGCCCACACCGGGAAAGTCTGGGAGCCAACGGATGTAGGGCTGTTCTTCCGGGTAACGCCTTTCCCCGCTGCCTTGGCAACGCGCCCTGTGCGCGGTGTGCGGCCACGCATGCGCCCCGCCCCTTTCTCCCAGCTACCACTCCGAATCTGCTGCGCAGCCAGGCTGTTTAATCCGGTCTTTTCCTCCCCTCTCGGGCTGGGTTTCTGGGTGCTATTTAAGTGTAGGGAATTGGTTCCCTGGTAAACATTGCAAACGCCCCTACCTCAGGATTCTTACGGGTCGAACACGAATAGAGTTCAGTGGCCCCTGACATGCGAAAATGCATGCTGACCCCAATGCTCCTGCGTTCTGAGGGCCTCGCAGAGTTCTCAGGGATTCTGTACTGCGGGTCCCCTCTCCCGGCCACGCCGGTGCCGCTCATTCTCCTTGGGATCACTTAGTCCGCTGGCTCCAGCCCTGTTTCCGCAGAGCCTCCGCCCACCCCAGCCGCGATTTCCAGTGTCTGATCTGCATCTTTGATCCTGCAGGCGGAAACCACGTCAGTGCTGCAGACTACGTCGGCAGGTGTACTTTAGTGGCTCGATTAATCTTGGAGCGAATGTGGTGAGCGACTGTAGAAACACATAAATACCACCTCACAGGCCTTCTTATCTGTGAACCTGGGAATTTAGTCTGTCATCAATCCTTTTATAACAAGCTTTTTACAAAATATGTCAAGTTGTACTGACATTCTCGGAAATTAAAAAATGTTAACTCTGAGGACAAACTTTTTCCTAAAGTAAAAGAAATGCCTTCTGTCTAAGTGTTACCTAATATCTGAAACATTTTCAAGAGATTGAATGCCCTTCCTGGTGTGCTGTACCTTCTTTCCTTTCCCCTACCTCTCCCTCTCCATCCCAGTGGGAGGGAGCATTCAGGTGGAGCCAGATAGGTCAATATTCCCCAGTTGTCAAAGAACCAAATATCTGAAATATTAAAAAAAAAAAAAAAAAA
>PVKN010034457.1:0-11815 GCA_004027915.1 Capromys pilorides
GTAGGTAGGCGTGAGAGGTATGGACCACATCCTGCCAAACTGAGGCCACAACTTCAGTCAGCCAGGTGTGCTGGAGATGGACAGGATCGTGATGGTGGGGCTGTGCTGGGCCCCTGTACCCCCAAAGGAGATAAATAGGCTGAGCTACTGGTTCTGCCTCTGCCCCCGTCTTGTCTGTGCCCCCTCAGGCTCAGACCTGGAGACTCAGGCTTGCTTGGCCATGGTCAGGCCAGGACACCAAGGAGGGAACATATGGTTGCTTCCTCCTGGGCTGTGCTGGTCTTGGTCCTGGGCCACCCAATCAGCCACACAGGATCACTTTTTTTTTTTTTTTAATCTATTTAGTATAGGGTCTCACCACTCAGCTCGAACTCCTAGTAATCCTTCTGTTTGCAGCCTCCCCAGTGCTAGAGTTACGGAGTGTGCCACCACACCTAGTCTCCCTATCTGGCTCAATTCCCACCCCCCCACCCCAGGGACAGGGCCTGCACAGCATCTGGTGCTGCTATCGAACACTGGTCCCTATGCAGGTACTTAGTCCACTGAGCTATCTTGCCGGCCTTCAATCACTTTTTTTTTTATTTAGTTTGTGAATTTTTAAAAAAAATTTTTCAATCACCATTTAAGACACTTGCATTCAGGAGGCAGAGGCAGAAGGGGCACCATGAGTTCAAGGCCAGCCTGTGTTACATAGCCAGACCTTGCCTCAAAAAACAAAACAAAAAAAATCAAAAGTGCAACTCCAAACACCTATTAGAGCTGCTGCTGATGTCACACTGTGGTTCACATGGTGACCCAGGACAGTTCTGGGATCAGACAGAGGTCACTGGTGAGGGTCCACTGTCATCACCTTAGAGGAGTCAAATGTCCCCCTCTCCACTCCAATGTCTTTGCTATTGATCCCCCTGCACCTCTCTCAACCCCTTCCTGTGAGAGCCCCTGCTTCAAGCTCTAGGAGGCCCCATCAGCTGCAAAAGCAAGTTAACAGGGCTCCTTCTCCAGACTGAGGCTTCTGCAGGCTCTTGTAGATGCAATTCTAAGAGGAAGCAGGGACCTGAGATGGAGAAGAGCGTGGGAAAGTGGGAGGAGACTCAGTCCAGATGGGGACCCTTGGGATAATGGCCCATGGAGAAGTCGGGGAACTGAGGCCAACAGTATCTGATACTTGGACTGAGTTGAGGGTTTCCACTGGAGCGCTGAAGCCTTCCAGTGTGCAGACTCCCCTGCACCCAAGCTGGATAAGCTTCCATGGCGACAGAGAGAACCCAGAGGCTCTTGAAGCAGGAGCTCATCAGGCGTGCGGAACCATCCGCCTCTCCCTGAATGAGCGTGCCACAGTACAGCTGGGTTCAGGCTCTGACCTTTCTTGCTCACCTGTCCATCGTCAGGAGGTCGTCATCGGTGCAAAGCCCACATTGAAGCCCCAGTGATCACATCCGCATTCCACGTGGGAAAAATCAGTCGGCCAATCAATCCTTGGGTTGAAACTTTTCTTTTTAAGGAATTCTCCCCTATTTATGTTCCATTAGCCAAGGATTAGTTACATAGCCAGTTTAGCCACACAGAATGCAGGCAAACACAATTTTTGTCTTCCTGGCCACGTTCGGCTCAGATGACCTCATAGTTGCATGGTTAATCCACACAGATCATATGGGTCTGTCACTGAGGAAGAGGGGATCAGAGAGAAGGTGCTGGGTCCCTGCCATGTGCAGCCCTGTCCTCTTGGACAACCCTCAACACTGAGGATGGTGGGGAGGAAAAGGGGTCCTGGGGTCCTGGGGCCCTGAGACAGTCTCACCCTCCACAGGAGGAGACAGTGGGGTGGGGACAGCGAGGCCTCGTTCCTGTTCTCCCAGGTGTCCACGGTGATCACTGTGTCCTGCTTCTCTGCTGCACTGGTCCGTGGTGTCATCTTGACACAGTGATGCCTGGGCCCGGGACAGGTGCAGGACAGCCCTTTACTAGTCGTTGTCCCCAGCCCGAAGGCCCCTGCCTGCCAGATACCTCTGCAGCTCTCCTTTGGAAACCTGGGGACCCCGGGAAGTAGCCACTCACCTCCACAGGCCGGATCCCCTCCATAGCTTCAGGGCTGCCTGGGTGCCCTCGAGTGAGAGGGGCGCTGTGGGGCTTCGGCACTGTCTATCTGGAGAAGGCTTGCACCTGGCAGCTGGCCTGCATCTCTAGATGTGCACTCTTGAGCTTCTCCCTGTGGCTGTCACCCAGGAATCCTGCGTGAAGGCCTCTAAGTTCCCTCAGGCTGTGGCACCAAACGGCACCTTGTAAACGTGCTGCTTCGCTTTGGCGCAATGGAATCCTCAGACCTCTGCAGCGCTCACCAGCATCAGCTGCAGAGCAGCTGAGGGCCCTCAGTGCCTAGCTGGAGACCAAGGCGGCCGGCTGAGCACGAAGCAGTACTGGCCTCTGCAGCTCAGAAACAGCTGGCCAAAGAGTGACTCAATGGGGGTAGAGGGGGATGGAGACTGGAGGCATCCTGCTGCGGGACAGCCAAGAGCTGCCGCAGGTGACTGCTGGAACCCTTCCTTCCACCTGGGCAGCTGCTCAGCCAGATGTGAGGACAAGAAGCATCCACTGAGCCCAGCAAGTATTTGCAAACCAGAGTCTCTGTTCTCTCTGCACCAATTACGTTGCAGGCTTTGTTGAGCAATCTTTCTCTCTTTTCTTTCCTCCCCTTTCCTCCTTTTTCTTTCTCTTTCATGTGGCAGAAAGGGGCCAGGGAGATAGCTCTGTGGCACAAGTGCCTGCCTGGCAAGTGCAAGTTTGTGAGTTTGAACCCTGGTCCCGCGGGAAAAAAAAAAAAAAAAAAAAAGAGCAGCAGGCCCCTCAGAAGACCTACAGCATTCTCTGTTTGTTTTCCTTATTTTCCAGGAGCTGGCAGTGCAGGACAACAGTGATGCCACAGTCATCAGAGGTACTTAGAGGTTAGGTGACCAAATGCCCAGAGCCCCCAGACGTGTCAGAGACACCCTGAGTAGGGCTGTGCTGGGCCAGTCTTTGCTTCAGATTTTCTTGTCCCCTTTTGTGTTTTTGAGACAGTGTTTCACTATGCAGATCAGGCTGGGGCCTTGAACTCACTTTTTAGCCCACACTGGCCTGGAACTTCAGGTGATCTTGCGGCCTCAGCCTCCCAAGTGATGGGATTGCAGGCATGCGCCTCCGCACCCTGCTGGGCTCCAGTTTTGAGCGATGGCTCAGCCCAGGGATTGTGGGTTGTAGGGAAACAGATGGCCAGGGACAGTCAGGAGGACAAAGCACACAGATCGATTCAGGAGTGGTCTTGGGGGGGGGGGGGAACACAGGGGGAAAGAAATAGGGAGGTTCCTGTGTGCATGTAAAGAGATAGTCAGAGATTATAAAGAGGTTGTTTGCCTATGTGTGATACACTCCTCTTGGGGAGAAAAGGCTGGGACAGAAGGTTAAGAAGGCTAATTTTTTTTCTTTTCTTTTCTTTTCCTTTTGGTACTTTGTTTTTACAACAGGGTCTCACCATGTAGTTCAGATTGACCTTGAATGCACTATGTAGCTAGACTGGCCTGGAACTTGAGGCAATCCTCCAACCTCAGCCTTGCAAGTGCTGAGGCATATACCACCGTGCTCAGCTGATAATTTTTTTTTAGCTAAATTAGAAATCATTCTATCAGTTGCTATTTGGTAGGTGTATATGTTTTTCTTTTTTTTTTTTTTCTTTGAGATAGGTTCTTGCTATGTAGTTCAGGCTGGCCTTGAACTCACCATTTTGCATTTTTCTAATGATCAGTGATGTTGAATGTTTTCTCATATACTTATTATTCACTTATACTACTGAGAGATTTATTTTGGGGGGGTCAATGGTTTTTGTTTATATAGTCTCTTTTTGTTTTGGTCTTTTCGAGACAGGGTCTCAGTAGGCAGTTCAGGCTGGCCTTGAGTTCACTTCTGTAGCCCAGGCTGGTCTCAAACTCCCCCTGATTCTCCTGCCTCAGCCTCCCAAGCGCTGGGATTACAGGCATGCACCACCATGCCCAGCTTATATATAGTTTTGATATTAGTCGTCTGTCCAAGGAGTAGCTGGCAAAATCTCAGCTACTTTTTCCATTCTATAGATTATCTCTTCATTTTGTTGGCTGTTTCTTCTCATTTGTTGATTGTTGGCATTATTTCCTGTGTAATTTGAGTTCAGGTCAGAAAGCTCTTGCCTACACCTATGTCTTCAAGAGTTTTGCCTATTTTATCTTTCAGCAGACTCAGCATTTGTGTTTTAACATTTAGATCTTAGACCCAATTTTAGTTTGGTACATGGTGAGAGATATGTGGACCCAGACTCAACCTCATGAATATTTGCTGTACACGCTGTTCATTACAACTGTCTTGAGGCCTGAAATGCTTGAGTTAGCTAATGAATTCTATTGTATAAAGCTCGGAAATAAGGTGAGCCACATTGGCATGATCATAGTGGAGATGGCCAAGGACTCCGTGGAGGATGCCTCCACGAACAGCTGAGCGCCTACCCTTCAGGAGACTTGTACAGGGGTACGGCTCTCGGGCCAGGAAACACAGGGACTATAAATTTAGGCCTAGATGCTTAGTCATTATTAATGATTTTCGGACTTTGGAGTATGTGTCATCCTTTCTAGTTCTATCTTTGTATTTTGTATTGTGTGTAATATTTCTATTTATAGTTTTAAAATTTTTCTCACAAGTGTTTTTCAAAGTATCCTTTAAATCCTTTGAAGCATTCTAAATATTCTTCCTCAGTTTTATCAGTTATATTGCCTCTTTTTTTATAGCTTCAATTAAATAATGGGTTTTATGACAAAAAAAAAAATCACCTGTATGTGCATAGTCAGTTCCCTCAGCGCCATTTATTGAAGAAACCACCTTTCCTTCAGGATACATTTTTGCCCCTTTGTCAATGATCAGACACTTGAAAATGCCTGGGGTTGTATTAGCCAAGGAGACCAGTAACGTAAGACTTTATTTATTTATTTATTTATTTATTTATTTATTTATGGGACTGGAATTGAACTCAGGATCCTGTGCTTGCCAGACAAGCACTTATTCTACTGAGCTATCTCCCTGACCCCAAGACTTTCTTTACTATTATTAATTTTCTATAAGAACTATTGTTACAGACACTGTAATACAACCTGGAGATACCCTTAACACCCAGTGTGGAGGACCACCTGAGTAGCTCTCCTTAAAAGAAAAGCGACTGTCTCCATTTTGACTGAGCCTGACCCTATTCCCTCATATTGAAATGTAAGGAGCTAGCTAGGACTTCTCATTATCCTTTCAATTGGCCTTAAGCAGTGTGTAATGGTCTAGCCAAGGTGCTGATGGTAATTTTTGAAGATGGCACGCGTGTTTCCCTGATAACAGGACGAAGAGCCAATGCTCCACGGTGTCAGCTGGGAGCAAGGCTCAAGATAGAGGCTATGACTTCCTGGAGCGTGAAAGGGTACACATCAGAGCTAAAGCACCAGAACCCCAAAATCTCAATTGGCCTTATTGGTCTAGCCGAGGCACTGGTGGTAAATTCTAAACATGGCACGTGTGTTTCCCTGATAACAGGATGAAGAGCCACTGCTCCACGGTGTCAGCTGGGAGCGAGCCTCAAGATAGAGGCTATGACTTCCTGGGGCTCAAAAGATTACACATCAGAGCTGAAGCACCAGACCCCCAAAATATTAGATGCTATCTCAATAGCATAATACAAATTTTCTAAATATGGTGGAGGTGAATGCAGGTCTCCTACCTAGCCCAGCTCACAGTTCACCTTCTTCACACAATTTCCTTCAGAGCTTACCTTTTTCCCAAAATTCCCTTTCACAAGTCACTCCCCCTTCTCCAACGAATGAAGCTCGAATGCAGCCCTGGGTCGCTCTCTTGGTTCCAGAAGCCGCTTTTATGATTGGACCTAGGGCCCCTTGGCTCCCCATTAATTGTATAAGTATGTTTTAGTGTCTTTGTTATCGCCGTGGGTTGCGCTGGGAGTGGTAGATTGGAATTAACTTGGTGGAATTCCAATAACGGGTTGTTAGGAATATAAGTTTAGACTTCTTGGGCTGGGACGAGGACCAGGAAAGGACTCTGACAACCCAGTTTAAAAACTGGTATGCAATTAGAAACTACAGTAACTTGGAAAAAGGAGATTGAAGAGGACATCAGATAATGAAAAGATATCCCTTTGTCTCAGCTACTCTTCTTTTGTTGTTGGTACAAATACCCGACATCCAAAATGAAGGAAGGAAAGGTTTATTTAGCTCAAAGTTACTGGAGGTTTCAGTCCATATTCAGGTGGCTACAAGGCAGACTGGCAGCCGTTCATGGCAGCAGAACATCAACAATTGCAACAGAGGCAACAGAGAGGGAGTCTGCTTCTCTGTCTCTCTTATATTATATTCAGGCTCTTTACCTCAGGATATCCACCTCAGATCACAGACATAATCCCAGCAGTACTCAGACCAATAATCTCATCCTTGGATCATGCATAATCCCAGTGGATCATGAGTTGAGCTCCAACTCTAGAAGTTCCCATCCCATGATTACATGAGGCTTTTGGGGGACAACTAGACACAAACCGTAACACCCTTGCTCATGGATAGGAAGAACCAACATTGCAAAATGGCCATACTTCCAAAATTGTTGCACAGATTTAAAAACAATCCTAAAACTTGTTTTTTTTTTTTAATTAATTAATTAATTTATTTATTTATTTATTTATTTATTTATTTGGTACAGAGTCTCACTATGCAGCATGGACTTGCAGGCATGCATTGCTATGCCTGGCCAGTTTCAGGGGCTGGCATGGCAGCACATGGTACTGGGGAACAAATTCAGGTCCTTGTGCTCACCAAGCAGGAGCTTAGATCACAGAGCTATCTCCCCAGCTCCCTTTGTAAAATTTTTATAGCGTTTTCTCTGAGCACTCAGAACTGCTTCTGCTGTTCTAGGTCTCTTCTGGTTCCAAATAGATTTTAAGGGAAATAACAAATGCTGGAGGGACTGAGCAGGGAAAGGAACCCTTCTCCACTGTTGGGAGTGTAGACTGGTGCAACCACTATAGCAACCAGTGTAGAGATTCCTCAATAAACTAGAACTAGAAACTCCATTTGACCCAGCTATTCCTTTTCTTGATATCTTCCCAAAAGAATTTAAAACATAGAGGCCGGGGAGATAGCACAGTAGAATAAGTGCTTACCTGGCAAGCGCAAGGTCCTTAGTTCAATCCCCGGTACCAAAAACATACATACATACATGCATCATACCACAGTGGTACATGCACACCTCTGTTTATAGAGGCACAGTTTGTAATAGCCAGATCTTGGAAACAAGCCAAATACCCACCAATAGATGAATGGACATAAAAGCTAGGTTTGGTTTTGTTTTATAATGGAGCACTACTCTGCCATAAAAAATAAACTTTAGACATTTCTAAGTAAGTGGATGTACCCTGAGACCATACTTTTAAGTGAAATAAATCAGACACACATGTGTCAATACCACACTGTTTCTCTGGTGTGAGAAACTGAAAGTGTAAATAAGGACCAAATGTTTAATAGATATTGTGAAACAGGAAGAAAATGTTCAAGTGAGGAGGGGAAATAGGGAAGGGGAAGGCGGAGAGGAAGTGGAAAAAATAAATGCGAATAGAAATAAAAATGGAAACAAAGCTTTTTAAAGGCAGGAAAGTGAGGGTCAAAGGGAGAGAAGGGGAATAGGAAAAAAAAAAAGAATCAAAATGCATCATGTATCCCTGCGATCATTATGTACAGCTACAATGCACCAATAAGCTTCATTTAAAAACTTATATGAATATCAGCACATATAATACAAGTGTGATTATGTGCAAACGCCAAAAACAACAACTAGAATGAAATATGCAAAGGAACTATGTAAAGACTAAGCTAGGAAGATGGCTTATAGTGATGACTTTTATTTACATTTTTTTCAATATTTGCCAATAAAAACAATTAAAAAGTAAAAGTTGACCAGCTTCCTACAGAGGCATCTCCCAGCTACTCAGGAGGCTGAGGCAGGAGGATCACTTGAGTCCAATTATTCAGGGCAGCCTGGGTAACATAAAAATATCTCATGTCTAAAATATAGAAAAAAAGGAAAAAGATAAAATTTGGGTAGAAAAGAAAGAGGTAATTAAGCACCCAAAATTTAAAATCTGAGTCATTCAACTAGGGGAGTAGTGTGGCTTGGCGCTATTGACTGTCTCTGGACCCAGCCAGCTTTGGCCTCCAAGTCCCTCGAGTGATCTTCAGCATTGCGACGGGCAGATGCTGACACAGAGGATTCCGAGTCCTTACAGGAAATCAGACCAGGAACAATCACGCACAAGACTCCCCCTGCTCTTGCTTCATCCCTCAAGGAGACTGGACAGCGGCACCTATGGGCTGCACAGAGCTCAGGACTGCGCCCCCTCGTGGTCCACATTGGGCCCATTTTACACCCCCACGATGCCTCTTGGACTGGGGTCTCCCGGAAGGAGATGCTCTCAGGGCAGTTTAGCGCTTCCCAGGGCGCCAGAATCCATAACCCTGAGGCATCCACTGAAGCCAAACCTGGAGTAGGTGAGACTGGGGCTGAGAGAGTTGTACTTAAAACAGTTGTTGAGCCATGCATGGTGTTGCACACCTGTAATCCCAGCACTCTGGAAGGCTGAGGCAGGAAAATCAAAAGTTCCGTTCCAGTTTGGACAAATCAACAATTTAGCAAGATTTTGTCTCAAAATAGAAAAAAGTTAAAGCCTACGATGTAGCTCAGAGCAAAGGCCCTGGGTTCAGTCCCTAGGACTGAAAAAAATCTGTCTCGAGGTAGTATCATTCTGGGCCTCTGTCACCTATACCTGGCGCTACACTCTCACCAGTCCAGCTGCCACCCTGGTTTGATCAGACAGGCCTCCCCATGGTGCAGCAGATGCATCCGCTTTCTACCGTTCAGTACCCAGGGAATCTGCAGGACTGTCCTTACTGTCCCTGGAGGCAATCCACCCAGGCAGGCAGAGCTCGCTGGGTGACCATTCTAGCTGAAGCTGGGAGGGACAGCCTTCGTCCTTGTTGGCCACCACACTGTGGGGACGGAGTCAGCATCCAGAGGGCCCGTTGCAGCCTCCTGGTGGAGTCTGATGTGACAAAGACCAGTGCCTTCCTCTGGCCATCAATGTCAGAAACCTAAACCGACTCAGCAGAGACCTGAGGCAGTGTCTTCTCAGGTTCTGGGGTTGGGGTGCAATCCTGGTGTTGCACCCTGCCTGCCTAGGAGGGGGACGAGGTCAGAGTCTGAGCCCTGACAGGAGAAGTGAGGCCTGGTCATGTCATCCACACCTTGGGCAGAGGACCCTTCAAGAGCAGGAGTCCCCAGTTTCCCTAGTGTCCTGTTGCCAACCTGAGGTGGCTGAGATACTGAGAATGGAATTCAGGGTCTATGCACTGAGCCACATCCTCCTACTTCTTTTTCAGACGATTCTAAGTTGGCAAATTGCTTAGGCTAGGCTCAAACTGGCAATCCTCCTGTGTCTGCCTCCCAGAGTACTGGAATTCCAGGTGTGGGCCACCATGCCCAGATTCCTCTTCCTCCTTTTCCCTCCCCCTCCTCCTTCTTTTTCTCCTACTTGAGATAGGGTCCCTCTATGTAGTTCAGATCAGCCTTGAAATCACTATGTAGGGCCATGGATTTGTGGTACAGCACCTGCCTGGCAAATGTAAGGTCCTGAGTTCAAGCCCCAGTTATCCCCCACTAAAGAATTACAACTCACTATGTAGCCCAGGCTAGCCTCAGACTTTTGTCTATGCTCCTGCCTAGCCTCTTGATTGCTGGGATCACAGGCGTGTGCCACCATGCCCCCCGATTCGTCTTCTTCCCTTTGTCCTTCTCTTTCTACTCCTCTTTTTATAACTCAAAAAGTCCTGAAAGATTTATTGGTTCATTTTGGAATTGGCCCTATTTTGAGGTCATCTTAAGGAGTTCTTTAAATATCCTGAATGTTCCATTTATAAGGGTGAATCAAAAATAACCTTTTCCACTTTAGGGAGAAGAGTTAGATTTTAGTGAGTAGAGAGCTTGTCTTGCAAGATGAGAAAGTTCTAGAGCTGTATTGCACAATGTGAATCTACTCAATACTACTGATTTGTAACCCTAAAAAATGATTAAGACAGTTGGGGTGTGGAGCCACACTCCTGGCATCCCAGCCACCTGGGAGGCTCAGGCAGGAGGACTGCAAGCAGGAGGCCAGGCAGATGGATTTAGGGAATCTCTTGTTTCAGGAGTCTACAGTAAAAGGGACTTTCCAAATTATTTTTATATTATTTTAGCTTTGAGTTATCATTCATGAAAGAGTGGCTCTGCTTTTCTGTCAGAGATGGCAAGAACTTTTTCAGCATCTTGTGTGTGGAATGTAAAAAGAATAAAGTTCTATTTCATTCTAGGGGGAGGGGTAGGTGGGGGAAGAAGGCTGGGAAGGAAATGCAGCTCAGCACAGCATGTCCTGGGTTTAATTTGAAACACTGAGAAAAAGCCTGGTATGTGTTAGGCTCTAGGCCTGATCTCCAGCAACGCTGGCACACGCATGTATGCACACATACACACACGTGAAAAGAATGAAAGAGAAAAAGGACCTAATCCCAGCGCTCAAGAGGCTGAGGCAGGAGGATCAATTTAGTACATGCAAGTCCGAGGCCAGGCTGAGCTATATAGTGAGCTCAAGACCAGCCTAAAATACATAGTAAGACTGTGTCTCAAACAATGAAACAAAAAAAAAAGAAAGAAAGAAAAGAAAAAAGTGGAAAGGATACAGTTGCCAGTGGCCAACGCCAGACCCTGACTTCCATGAGAACACCCCTAGGCTTTGCCATGGTCCCCACTCCTGGTTGCCCCACTATCTCGCACTGTGTAAGCTTCAGTAAATTCCCTTCTGCACTTACTCTGCTCTCAGTAAGGTCTTCTGCCCCTTGGGTCACCAGCATACACAGTGTTTGGGTGGCTTGTGCTCCACAGATGGGTGGCTGAGGGTCCCTGGCTGGGCCCCTCCCTGGGAAGCCTGAGGGTCTCCAGGCTGTGGGCTGTGATGGTTTAAGCTAAAGAGTGGCTCCGTACCTTGAAGAAAAATCTTCCTTCCAGTTGGAGGTGGGCTTCTCCTGCTGGGGATCCACTCTTGCAGGGTCTGAAGGCAAAGAAATAGGCCAGCCCAAGATGGTCTGTGGAGAAGGGGCCTTTGCTTCCTACATGTCGTGCCGCTGAGAGGGACAGCTCACCGGGGGAGAATTTAAACATACTGGGATTCCCGAGTTCTCTAACCTTGTCTTCTGACCCACACCTGCTTTGGCAAGCACTGGTTGCTGTCATCATCTCTGACATGTTGAGTCTCTACCATTCCTTGAGTATTGGCCAAACTCACGTGGCAAAGGATTCTCAGCTTCCTCTCCTCAGTCAGGGAGGGAGTCTGGCTTGGTCACCCCGATTTGTAGGGCCTGAGCCTGAAGTAAATCCCTGCATACAGTTCTGTAGGGTTGGCCCACAAGTGTAAGTGTCTGATAGCTATCACCCTCCTTGCAAAGGCCACAAAATTGACTCCAGACAGGCTCTAGCTATCTACACCTCTAGCTGTTCAGACACTAAACTCATGGGCCCTCCACTGCACCTCTGGTAACAGAATGAACACCAGGCCTTTGCCCTCAAAACCCTTGAATTGACCTTTAAACCCTGCCAGATCTCCTGACCAGCGCCAATACTCAGACTTCCCCACACACTCTTGCAAAAGACTCAGCCTCTCACAGCACTAGGCCAGACCGGCAGGACCTCCACTCCTGCG
>PVKN010034458.1:0-11795 GCA_004027915.1 Capromys pilorides
TGCCCAGTTTCCTCATCTGTAATATAAGGTAAGGATAACCCACCAGCAATACAGAACAGAGCGTGAGCTACATCAGGTTAACCATGACTGACTGAGATGGGAATTAGAGAGGGGTGTTAACACTTCTATGGTCTCCAAAAAATTCCTATTTGTTTTGTTAAAACTCAGAAATAACTTCTCTATTCTGTGTGAAGGAGAATCGAGCCCCAGACACAACCTGTGGGCTTCGTGTGGCGTGGTGCTGCCAGGCCTCGCAGGTGCTCCCTGAGTCTAGATCCAGGATGCCCAGAATCCCGTAGCCAGAGCCAACATGTTGCTCTAGCAATAAGATGACTGAGCGAAAGGAAGGAGAAATGCATTCCTTCCCTGGGATAGGCGTGGATGGAATGGGAGGGACAAGACAAGGGTCATCAGTGAGGAGCGTGGGCAGGGAGCAGAGGACATTCCTCCTGAGACCTGTGGAGTGGGAGGGAGGAGGAGAGACTAGGAGGAAAGGATCGGTGGAAGCTAGGATTTAGAGATTTTGTCAGTGTTTACAGGTTCCTAGCCCTTGGAGATTAAGACCCAGCCTATTGCTAGCGCCCCTAACCATGCAAAGCAGAGAAGGAATCTGAATTCGGTTAGTTTGACTTAAAGTCTAGGGATTTTTCAAAATGTATTGTCATTCCCCTGGGTCCACGCGACAGGAGACACACATTCCCAAGACAGCAGCCTCAATGCAGTGGCATGGACACTGAGGCAGGGGCCCTCTGCTGGGCAGGGACAACCCCGCCTTTTGCCCCCAGTTTCCTGGTCTGCGAAGCCCAGCTCCAGTCAGAGCCACTTACCAAGAGGTCCGCCATTTTCTCCAGCACATTAGACCAGTGCAGCCTGAAGGTCTGGTCTCCCCAGGAGCTGGTGAAGGAGACGCAGGGCTTCTTGGCCTCGAGGGCCAGGTAGTTGTAATTTCTGTGAAATCACATTAGGTCTGGAAGTTAGTTGGAAATCGGTGTTTTTCTAGCAACTCCAGCCATTTGTTCCTGCTGTGGATGCTCTGATGGGGAAGCAGGGGAGTGGAAACAAAGCTATCGGAGTATTAGCACCACCCTCAGTCATCACGGAGACACAGGCAATAATCCATGCAATCATGCAGCTGCAGCAGGAGGTACTAGCAGCCTCCATCAGACCTGGGGAGAGGCTTCGCACCAGGAGGCAGGATCTAGCAGGCAAGACTTTGTCAAAGATGTTTTCAAATGAGAGCAGAAAAAAGGGAGGAAAATGAACTTGCTGATGTAGCATCTAGAATCCAGGAGCATGTGAAGGTCAGCTGAGATAACAGATACCAATGCACCTTGTAAAATGAAGTTGCTAGAGAGAGGTAAGACTAGCATGAATGAGGGTGGAGGCTAACATGTCAAACCAGATCTCAATATTCTGTGTCTCAGTGTCCACCTACTCATCCAGCCAGCCAGCACTAGACATTGGTATTAATAATGCATGTGACCTGCTTGGCTAAGATGATCCAAAAGGGACAGCAAAGTGGCTAAAAGGAAAAGACATGGAGCCACGGTGGACATCTGAGGCACCAGCAGAACACGCTTGCATGCTGATGAGAAGAGACAGCTGTCAGGGTAAGATGGAAGACAGGAAAGAAGGAACCGATTTGTAGATCTGGTTCCCCAGGAAGAAGCAGGTGGCACAGAAACAGACAAGGTGGAAGAAAGCATCCAAGTCCCCTCCCTAGGAGGGTCATTTTCTTGGCTAGCTTTTCCCAAAGCCCTTGCAGTTTCTTCCCGGACCTGGGACTATGTAGAAGGAAGTGCTTAGAAGGAGAGTGGTGGTGGCAGGGACAGATGCTGTAATAACATGGATAGTGTGGACAGTGGGGAAGCATACCCTGTGGGGTGGAGGCAGGGAGGGAGAGAAATAAAACTTTACTTCCACTCCCAAAAGACAACTTAAGCTTGACAGAGTGGGAGGCTGTTCTCTGAAGCTCTCCAACCCAAATTTCTTCTGAAGCAGACAATAGAATTAGCCCAGGGCCCCAGCCTGTTCTGCAGAAAATAAAGCAGCAGATGTCCATTCAGAAGAGAATCCAAGTAAGTCCTTGGCAGGAACTGAGGCTGTCAGTACAGCAGGGGAGAAACCGTTGACACAGGTTAGAAACCAAACTGTTCTTTTTACTTTATCTCTTTTTAAATTACCACAGTGAGCATCCGGCAGCTAAATCTGTTTCCACCCACTACTTTCCCAAGCTTTCTTTGGTTGGGATCGTTTTGTGCTAATGTGGCTCAGGGTCTTGGTCTCTGGTTCTCAGAGCTGGCTCCTCAAGGACCGGGAGGTAGTGGCTTCTTAGACAAGCCACAGCGCAGATGAGAGGCAGCAGATGGGAGAGTACCTCTTGCCAGTGGAGGAGAAGACTGCCAGGTGGAGTGGCTGCCATGACGCAGGACCAGCCTTGCGACTTAGGGCAGTGATGGCCCTGGATCCTGAAGACACACGATGACCTGCCCTAGGCTGGCTGTCGCTCTAATCTCAGTCCTGAGCTCTGAGCCAAGGCATATGCTGTATGCAAATATACATGCTTGGTAAATCTAGGAAGCCCAGGATATATAGATGGTGGTATTTTACGGACAAATAACTTGTGTGTGTGTCTATCAAAATATGAGCTCTTTCATTTCTTCTGCTGCTTCCATTGCTTGCCATAACAAGCAATTTCAATGCAGTGACTGAGAAATACAGAGAAAGCACATTCAACAGAACTAAAAACGCCAGCTTGACTTACTCTGGTCTCCTTGAGCCAGCCAGGCAGCACTTCCACGGGCTCCGACCAGGACTGCCTTGGGACTGCTCAGCTCCCCCTAACCCCTCCACACCACAGCCCCTGAGATCCCACCGCTAGTCCTTAATGGGCCAGTCCAACAAGGCAGAATGACTTGGATGCAAAGTACCCGAGCCATCTCGGGGTGTCTCCCAGGTGGGCAGCTCCTGTCACGGGATTCACCCACTGGTGCCTGCACTCTTAAGGAAGGAGTAAAGGATGGGAGTTTGAAAGGAGGCGTGTGGCTGCCAGGTTGTCAAAGAGATGCCCCAGCACCCATGGGAGGGGAATGGGATCCTGGAGAGGGGTGGAATGTGTAGGGAATGATCAAAACTCACCTAAGATTATTTTAACCTACTCTACCCTACTTTGTCCCAAACTCCCACCCATCTCTCATCCTTCAGGATGTCAGCGTTCTGTGGCTTTCCTCAGCTCCTACCTCAACTTTACCTTACTGACACCTCACCTCACTGCTCCCACGGTGCCGTCTGTGGACCCAGTTACAGTGATTCTTTAAATCAGTCAAAAGCATTTATGAGTCCCTACTGCACGCCAGACATGAGCAGATTAAAGAAAACGATCGTCCCTGCCCCAAAGATGCTTACAGCCTTCTAGGGAAGACGGAAGGCAAATCGCCTTAAGCTGGTGTTATTAGTTTCTGTTGAGAGCAATTAGAGAAGTTCAAACCAGACCTGTGGTTTACTCTGGAAGGGCAGGGGAGCAACAGCTGAGGGGAGCTCATAGGAAGGCAGAGGGAGGGGTGCAAAGACGCACAGGTGGTAAAGAGCAGGGTACGTTTGGGAATGGCCAGGAGCACTGTGTGACAGAGCCAAGGTGAGTTTGGGAAGTCACTAGAGATGGTGGAAGGTGTGTAGGCTTCGGTTGAGTCCACAGCTCTGACCTCTGAAACCAGCCCTGAAGTCCACAGGGAGCCCATGAGTGGGTGAAACAGCATCATTAGTGTGGCTCATCCAAGGAATGTTTTGAGGAAGAACCAAGCCAGATAGGAAAGAGGCTCTGAAAATATTACAGGTCAAAGATGCCGGTGGTTAGAACTACAGCACTGGCAGTAGACGTGAGAAATACCGAAGACCTAGAGGTAGCCGGTCTTTAACCTTGATTGCATGGAATTCAAGAAGGAAAAAGGAAGCAACTGACCTTCTAGTTGCAGATGGGAAGATTCTGAGAATGGCAGGATCAGCCTATGAGACCAGAAGATGGGAAAGACTGGAAAAGGGGGAAAGCTGTCTGAAGACTGAGGCTGGTGAATAATTCGTGAGACGCTCAAGTGTGGCTGTTTTGATCTGCTGCTCAGGAAATAGATTTGGGGAATCCAGGTTATCAACAGCAGTCAGGCATCCATGGGTCCATCCCTGGTGAGGGTCTCTAAGAGATTGGTGAGCACAGCAGGTAATATCTATGGACTCCAACCTTCCTACATGTCAAGTGAGTAGAGCCAGGTGCTAGCACCAGATACAATGAGACCAGAGATTCTTGTGCTTCTAGCAAAAGAACTAGCAATGGAACACTCACACTATATATTTTTTTTCTTTTCAAATTATCGATTAGTGCTTGACACAACTTTCTTTTAAAATAGCTCTGCAATTTCACTTTTCTTTTTAGGCTGAAAATTTAAATTTACATGAGTTAAAGGAGATCTCTCAGAGTGTCTTAAAGGTGGCCCTGCTGTTTTCTGAAATGGTCTCTCTGGTGTCTGACAGAATTCTTTGAATTATTTTATTTGCACATTGCTATGATAAAAATGAGATTTGAAACTATGCATCAATATCCTACCAACTCTTTTTTTTTTATTTGTTTGCTTGTTTGTTTCTTTATTTATTTATTTTATGGCTGGCTCAGCCTGCCCTGGTGAAGGGGCTGGTGCAGCATGTGGTGCTGGGGATCGAACCGCAGTCCCTGAAGTTGTCTGAGTTTTCCTAAGCAGGCACTTTAGACCACTGAACCATCTCACTGGCCCCACCAGCTCTTTAAGGAGGAGACAGAACTTGAGTGACTATAGTAACTGTTAATGGGGCTGGGATTGGAATTGTCTATTTTCACCTGCCTGCTGTGTTCTGCATCAGAGCTGTAGAATAAAAGGGGCTTCAGATGCAGCAGCAGTGGTCATCACTGTTCTTCCCTTAAGTAACTGACCTGAATGCGCCACCCGGGGAGCGGTGGCACTGCTGAGGATTTAGTAGAGTGGCGTAGGCTGTGTTGCCCCTATTTGCAGACTGGTCCCATAACAGACAGAAATGTATGTTTCTCGTTTTAGAGAAGAACTGAATCCAACAGTCCCAGGAATTGCTCCAAACCCTCCCACCAGAAACCGCAGCTGTTCTCACCTGCTGTTGGGTGTCCTACCTGTTTCCTTCTGTCACCAGAGGCTTTTCTGGGTGGGTGGTGGACATGGAGATGGCCATTTCGTGAGCTGTGTCCCCTTCTCTCTCATGCAGCAGGGGCAGGACATCTTCCTCAGCTGATTCTGCCGATTTCTTCTTCCTCCCATGATGGGACCCTCCATCGATCAGGTTCCCAAAGTTACCTGTAGAGGCCGCAGCAAGGAGCCAGGGGCTTGGCATCAGCACATGCAGCTGATGAGCTTGGCACAAAGGGTCCGAGCCAGCGTGCTCCCGTGAGCAGGAAGCAGGTCTCGGAGGAAGGCGAGGAGGACAGAGGGCGACCGCGAGAGGAGCGGGCAGCACAGGGAGCTGCCCTTCCCAGCCCTTATTTTTTCTTTCATAAAACCTACGCAAATTAAATATCAGGAAACACAGGCATGTAGAAGAAGTGAGTCACTAGAAGTTATAAACATGTTTAGGGCTGGCCAAATAATTCAGTGGATTAAAGCTCCTACAAGCAGGCACAGGGTCCAGTGGTTCAATTCCAGTGCCTGCCATGCTGGCCCTGCCACCGGGGCATGCTGAGATGGCAATTGAGACTGGGCATGGTGGTGCGCACCTGTAATCCCAGCTCTTGGGAGGCTGTAAACAGGCAGATCACTACAAGTCCGATCTAGTAGTGAGACTGTGAAGACCCTGCAGTGCCTTCCCTAAAATACAAAAACAACAACAAAAAACCCCCAACATATTTAGCATCTCAGTGTGTATCCTTCAAACCCTTCTATAGAGCTCTTGGTAATGGATTGCTGTAGACATGCCATTTTGCAACCTGGTTAGTGTTGTGATCAGAATCCCGAAAGGTCTCCCAGAGGCCTCTTGTGTTCTGACTGTGATTGGATTATGGGGGTGCTATGCTGGCCAGCAGATTAATCCCTTAATGAACTGGAATGTGCTGGCAGGGCCTGGTGCAGGGAACTCACTGGGGGCATGGCCTGCACAAAGGCAGGCACTCTGGTCCCGGGCTCGCCTGCCCCTCTGCTTCCTGGCTGCCACGGGAGAAGCACGCCCTTCTGCCCTTCCATCATGAGTGCCTGTCTGGGCACCAGCCAGCTTTGGGCCAAATCCCCTGGAAACGGTGAGCCAAGTACACCTGTCCTTTCAGTGGCAGGTGGCAGGTGGCAGGTGCTATGCCCAGCAATGGGCATCAACTAAGACATCTGGATTTTTTATTCATCAAAATATCATGAATGTCTTCCCAAAATTTCTTCCCCTCTAAGAGAAGACTTCTTGTCTAAGTCCTCAAAGACAATAGCATGGTTTAAAAAAAAAAATAAGAAGAGGCTGGAGGGAGGGAAGAGGGGGAGGAAGAAGAAGTGGAAGGAGAGGAGAAGTGAGGAGAGGGGGAAGAGAATACGTGGGGGAACTAGGGCAGCCTCTGTACTACAGATGCCTCCGTAGAAGAACCGAACCCCTCGGCAAGGGTGCTGGGGTGACGGAGCTTTCCACTTCACAGCTGGTTTCAAATGCTTAACAGGCCCAAGACGAATATTTACCCCTTTGGGAAGGAACTCCAGGGTTTCTGTGTAGCTTGCGATTACTAAGCCTCTTCTCTTGGGAGGTTTCCTCCTGCACCCTTCCTCACCTGTGACTCAGCTCTCTGCACTTCTGTGGCAGATGCTCTTGCTGCCCCACCGAGACCCCTGTACAGGAAGGGATCCCCAGTGCCCAGCTACTGGCACAGCTGTGGCAGGCTTCCCTGGAGAACTGGCTTCTGCTGATGGAGACTGCCTGTCCCTGGGAGATTTTAAGGCTCCCTGCCTATGCCTGAAGCCACTCTCCAGGGACACAAACAGTTGGCCCCCTTGCCTCAAGACAGAGCCAGTGCTGCAGGGCATCTCATGCCCCCGGGCTCCCTCAGGATCAGACTGTGGCAGTCTCCTGCCCTGGGAAGCCTACCTTCTGCTCCCCCTTCCACACTCTTCTCCTGAGAACTTGCCACCAAAATGTGACTCATACAAGAGCCCTGGGGCCGGAAGTCTCTGGGACCTTCACCTAAGCAGGTCCCTGACACCACCTGCGTACTTCTACTCTTCCTCCGACACCTGTTTTCAGATCATTCACTCAAAAGTCTGTGTAGCTCTTGAGGACTGAAATGGTCTCTTTTGAATTTTTATGTCTCCACTGCCCACCACTGGCCGTGGCACAGAAGGTCTCCCTGACTGGCGCACCCACAGCCTCGATGTGCTGCGTGTCCACAGCGGTGTTGCTCCCTAGCATCACTCCAGTTCTTTCTCTCCTTCCTTTCCCCACTATTTCCAGTTTAGTGGACCTGAGGGAGGCATCATGGCATTGTACAAAGAGGAGGAGGCTTGTTCTAGTCTCCTTTCTAGCATCCTCCCGCTGTGTAAGTGGATGGCTGTCAGCCCCTCTAGACAGCCTCTCTGGGTCATTCTCAGATGCTGCTGCAACCCTGAATTTATGGGAAATCAGTCATGAAGCCACGGCATGAAAGCAGAGAAGGAGAACAGGTGGGGGAGCAAAGCTTTGAGAGTTTTAACAGACTAACACGAATGAGAACTGCAACAACGGGAAAGAGAGTGGCTCTTGGAGGGATGAGTTTTGAGTTCTCCTGGAGACAGAGATGGAAGAGGAAAGACAAGGACGGAGAAGAGCTGACAGCTGATGTCTCCATAGTAGAAGGGAAGATGCCATGCAGAAGGGAATGGAGCGTATGGAGGTTAACACTGGAGAGTGCAATCTTAGGGAGCAAGTGTTCAGAGGGGGCACAAGCTTGGGTGCAATAGATCTCTTCCTCCCTACACAGTACAGGCCAAATCCAGACCTTCTTGTCTATGCCAAGTTCTTCCCTGGACAGATCCACCCTGGAGCCCTACAGCATGAGGCTCCTTCCTCTGCTCCAGCCCTGGGAGGCCTGATGCCAGATCTCAGATCTCTCTAGCTACATACCAATGCTCTGTCCTCAAAAATAACCTCCCAGGCCCTCTACCCTCCCTTCCATATGGCATTCCCCAGGTAACTGCACCCGTGCACATGCAGACATGGGATTCTTCACGAGGCCTCTCAATGAATGGCTCAGAAGGGCGTGGACCCACCTCCACTTCCTTCTGCCCTATTACAGAAAAGCTACCTAAAGGTGAACCTGGACCTTCTCTGGTGGAATGCTCTTCCTCAGAATAGTTTTGCCAGCTGCTCAACAGGCTAGGAAATGTGGTATTGGATGTGTGATATTCTGCATATGTTAACTAATTAAACCTTACAAATGGGCTAGGAGTTCTTATGATCTGTCTTTGATAGATGAAAAATGAAGACCCAGGGACTTAAATGAGCCCAGGGTAAAGGAACCAGATGTAGTAACCTAAATATGTCTGAATCCAAAACTAAACTTTCCATCCTTTGTCTTAGCTACTTTTTCCTTGTTGCTGGGACAAAATACCCAACATCAAAATTAAGGAAGGAAATGTGCATTGAGCTCACAGTGAGTGGAGGTTTCAGTCCATACTCGGCTGGCTCCAAGGCACAGTGGCCCATGGCAGACAGCAGTCACTCATGATGGTGGAAAACAGCAAAGAGCGAAGGGAGGGGCTGCTAGCAAGTCTCCCTCCCTCTCTCCCTCCCTCCCTTACATTGTATGCAGATTACCCACCCCAGGGCAGGTGTCGCACTCACACCCACAATTCCTACATTAGATCACAAACTTATCACAAACTCTAGAAGCCACCACAAGGTCTGCATGAAGCTTTTGGGGGACAACTAGACCTAGACCATAATATCCTTTTAAAGAATAAAGATAAACCTACTCCTACTAAGGGAGATAAGGAATCATTCATATCCTTCCAAGATGAAGGTACAAACCACCGCCAGAGTGTTATCAGCTCAGGGTACTAATTGCTTTACTCAGGAAATAGGTCCCAAGCCCTGTGCAAGTCTGCACTCACCAACAGAGACTTCAAAGCTGATGGGTTTGTCTCCAATCTTTCGGTCAATCATGGTAGCTTCAAAAAATGCTCCAAAGAGTAAAAAGTCCTCATGCTTCTCTGGTGTAATCTAAGAAAGAAAAAAAGTTACTGTACAGCATGAGGGTCTTTTTCTCACTGGGAAGCTAAATTAATGCTTCTCACATGTCCATATCCACTTTAGGCATTTGAGTGTTTTCTTCCCTGAAATTCCATTTCTCCACACTAATCGGACAGGCTAGAATCACAGCCAACTCACTGCAAGTCCAACCTCAGCCGCCACCTAGAAGGACGCAAGTGTGAGCTTCTGAGCTGCTGTATTACAATACAGAAGCTCTCCTTTCAATTTAAAGGGCAGGATAGGATGTGTGTGAGGATCACTCTTAAATGCTGTGGACACATCGCAGCTTGTGATGATTTCCCACTGATCAGGCTTTGGGAAACAAGAAGTCAAAGAGGAGTTGCCAAGAGTCACAGTAATCGATTAAACCCTTACATTTGAACATAATGACCTGGTTTAGAGAGGGCGCTCACATACGTTATGTTGGGTGTTTCCCTTAATAACTTTTGAAAGGTCCAAAGCTGGACCCTTCCCATTTTACATAGAAAAAGAAATGCTACTACTTAGTATCACTATAGAAGGACTAGGTTCTTTTGTAAGGAAACCGAGTCTTGAGGTAAATTTTCCAAGTCTTCTGACCGCAGATCGCTGTACTCTTTGAGCTCTAACATTCATCAACCCAATGCCTTGGGGTGGATCCAAAGCCAAACTTTACTTCAGAGAAAAATAAGCAGTCGCAGACGGAAGGAGAGAGGATGAGGTGCACATGTACACACTGACCACTCAGGTACAGCCAGACTGGGTTGTGTATACCATGGTTGCCAGTGGGGGTCTGCAGGAGACCCTACCTCGTCTCAGAACCGCGAGTGCTGTTCACCTGCTGCTTTTACCTGAACAAACTCAAGCTCACACAGCCAGCTCAAGTTGGACAGCAGGTGAAATTCTGCATTTTTTCTATCGGTGTTTTTCTCTCTTTAAAATGAGAGAGAGAGAGAGAGAGAGAGAGAGAGAGAGAAAGAGGAGAGAGAGGAGAGAGAGAGCTGCTCTCTACCGAATCTGCCTGCCAAGGTGCTCGCAGCCTGGAAGGCTGCACCCCCATGGGTCACAAGACAGGCACAGCACAAGACAATCTCTATTTATTTTCAAATGGCTTTCATTGACCTGGAACAGACTGATGTTTCAAAGAGCAGACGTCAGTCACCCGGGCACAGCGACCCAGCGGCACATTTCTGAGTGACAAGTGTGAGTGAGCGAGAGCCACACACTCTGCGCTTTCTGGCCTTGTGACTGGATTTATCAAAGTGCAGACCAAGGCAGTCAGGTTAATCTAAGGAAACAAAGCAGCTGTGGCCCGAGGGATGAGAGGTCCCATTTGGACCAGAGGTCCCATTTGGCCCAGTGCTTGCTTGTGCTGTGACCCTCCCTTTCCACAGGAGGCTGCCACAGGATGGGCCAGGCCAGGAAACGTTCCCACCGTCCGGAGGACACGAGGTGGGCTGGAGACTCAGCGGGGAGTCTTAGCTCCACCCCAACCTTGGCTGCAAGCCAGCCTCTCAGCTCACCCTCCCCAGGCTCAGTTTACCCTCTAGGAGGAGGTGAAGACCACCGAGACCCCTGGGGGAAAATGGTTCTCGGGGCCTGGAAGCGACAAGCGTGGCAAGTGCCACAGCCAGATGAGCTTTCGAGTCCCAACTCTGCTACCTCCTAGTGCCTGGTCACGTCCATTATATGGCTGTTGTTTCCTTGCCTGTGACCCAAGCACTGAAGTAGGGTCCAGAGGGGCAGACACGATGTCATTCCTATAGAGGTAACAGATGAGAATTTCATCAAGCTGGAATTAGCGCCTCACTTCTTCACATCCTTCAGGGTCTTCCTTTCTGGAAGCTACCTAATTCCTTAAAGTAAGAAAACAGTGCAGCGTAGCATTCGCGGAACTCTAATTATGCACCACACGAGACGCCAAGGACTGTACCTACATTATAATATCTAGTTCTGACAAGGACACAAGAGAGAGAGATCTTCACATTGGTCTCGCGCGACATTAAGAGAGCTGCCCAAGGTTCTTGTTATGGGTAAGATCTGAGGAGCTTCCAAACCTCCCGTGTTCTCAAGGCGATCGGATGAAGAGGAACTGCACTCACCAGCAGATCGGACCACAGAGGAGTCCAGAGCCGGCCTGCCTCGAGAAGGCGGTCGGAGGCCACCAGGAGCGCAACCCCGAAGGAAGGGCGGGTCTCCCTCCCAGGCTCCTCCCTTCCCTCTCCGCTTCCGGGTTGCCGTGATGCCACCCTCAGCTCTGGGATTACAGGTGTGGGCCACCACACCCGGGGTTCCTGAGACAGTGTGGTACGTGGTACCCGGGATCCAACTCAGGTCCTGGCACTTGCCAGGCAGGCACTTAGACCACTGAGCTCTCTCCCCAGCCCAGTGTCAGATATTTTGTCCTAGCACCAAAAAAGTGACAAGACAGTTACTAGGCAAAACCAATATTTATTGCATGTCATGTTCTACACTGAGGATTTTACGTGTATTCACGATATCCTCAAGAAGAGGCTATGAAGTCAGAGTTACCATGAGAAATAAAAATTTTCTTTCTCTTTAAAAAAGAAAAAAGAAGG
>PVKN010034459.1:0-11829 GCA_004027915.1 Capromys pilorides
GTTTATTATCGGTTTTATGTTTTAATTCAAAGAAAAAAGTCATCAGAAAGTGATGCATGATCCAGAAATTTTATTTGATAATAACTATTGTTGGTCCTTGTTAATGGTTGAGATCACAAAATGTTATCTTTTGATTTAGGAATACTACTGTCCAATAATATAGTGAGTTAGGCCAATATTGTCATTAGAATGTCTACTTTTCCATGACTATTACACCATTATGCAAAGTGGCTTAGACATGGAACAGTCTGAGTGTCATCTACCAACTGAAGAATGGATACAAAAACACTGTGTGTGTTTGTGTGTGTGTGTGTGTGTGTGTGTGTGTGTGTGTAGTATGTGAGTATTCTTCAGCCTTTAAGAAGAAGGAAATCAAAGGGAAATAAGCTCAACTCAGACAAATATGCATAGTATTATTTACATGTGGAATCTAAAAGAGTCAACCTTAGAGAGACAGAAAGTAGAATGGTTGTTGCCAGAGGCTGGAGATTAAAGGAAAGGCTTGTTAAAAATTGTCTCCTTTACTGAACTTCCAGTTCAAAAGGTTAAAAAATAGGAAATTGACTACATGTGTTTAGAGATTTCAACTGTTAGTACTTTTAAACTCTCAAGAAATTTTTAATGGAACTCTGCCATCAGAGTCAAATTCAGTTATTTGGGTGGAACTTTTTCTCTTATACGTTGTCTAGTAGAGAAGTCAGTTGTGTTTGTTGCTGTTCATTGTGCAGATTATAAATTTGTCATGACAACAAGTATCAAGATACACTTTTTGTAGATAATACCCATCCACAAGTAGGTTTGGGGGAAGGGAATTGGACTTAGTTCTTCAGGGCTACTTATTTTCCAGATTGATTCATTGTGCAGACATCACATTTGGATCCTTAGGGCCCACCTGTGCTGTATGTAGTGGTACCTATTGCTAGGCATGGAAAGTTAATTAGGGGCCGGGGAGGTAGCTCCATGGCACAAGAGCCTGCCTGGCAAGTGCAAGGTCGTGAGTTCGAACCTCAGTTCCATACGCACAAAAAAAAAAGTTAACTAAGAAATATATATTCATGTGTCAAATGATAAAATTTATCTTTGAAACATAAATCTTGATAAAAAAAATTAAATTTTTTAAATGTGGAATTTTCTCCTCAGTCATTTTTATTTCCAATTATGCTAATACTGTATCTGATGTAAACACGTTAGGCCAGAAGAGTGTTTGATACCATTTAATTCACTGTCTCTTCTTTTCTAATTTTCAATGTACTTCTTGATCTTTGCTTTGTAGTGTGGGTTGATGGTAAAATAAATCAAATTAACTTTATTGGGTAGATTGAGTTTTCTTTAATAAGTTGTACTACCTAAAATGTACCTCCTTTTGTAAACAAGCCAAAGTGGATTATTATTAATTTGCCTGACAAAGAAAGGCATTTCTAATTTTAGTTAGTGACTAAAACAAATTACTTTACCATGAATTAAATGTGAAATAAATGTGTGATCCTTTCCTGATGAACAAAACAGACACCAGGCGTGCATGTAGTAGATCTCTTTATCCAGTTGGTGGTGCTAAAAACTCTTAAGAAACTAATTGGAGAGAGAAAAGGTTAACTTGGAGCCTTCCTTAATATAATATGCTCTTATTAGGTTTTGAAAAATTAGTGCCCAAAATATATGCCCAAATTGCTGCATTTCTTAGGGTTTGGGAACAAATAAAATCTCTCAGATGGCCATCAGGGTACATTTCTAGTAAAATCCTGTAGAGATGCCATCAGCCCACGTTAATGTTCACATATTGGAACTTGCAGGGTTGCGTGACATCTGACTCCACCCTAGAGCTACCTTTGGCTTGTGTTTCTGGGGAATGGAAGTGTGGGCAGTAATGTACATGAGCGCAGTGGAGCAATTCTCTAGTTTTATTTATGTGTCAAGTTTAGATGTTAAAAATATTGAGTGTGTTATTATTACTTTTTTTTTTTTTTTTACTATAAATGCATTCCTTTGACAGGAAGAATTTTACTATTATAAAAGCTAGGTTTTAGCTTTTTCTAGCACTCCTGCCTGTTTTAGGCTTAAAGAAGTCCAACTGAAGTAATAGTCTTTTGGGTGATTATGTTCTGAGACTCGGCAGTCCTCAGAGTGAGAGAGGCAGGGTTTTGAATTTATCCACGTATGTCGTAATTGTTCCTAATTAAATTTTTTACAGTTCTGTTTCCCCAACTTGTCAAATGGGGTTAATGGCCTCTTACTGGAGTGGGTGTAAGCATACCATGGGATAACAGGTCAGAGCTCCTAACCTGTTGTTTACCCCAGGCTCCCCCTATTGGAAGCAGAAACTGTAGCACACCCTGAGGACTTTGTGAGCGCTTGAGACAGGAGGTCCTCCTCCATCCTCACCGCCTGCTGAGGCTTCCAAAATAGAAAGCTAGTTCTAGATTTCAAAGTTACTAAGGATTCAGAAAGGAGATACCCATGTGTAGTTTTTTTTTTCCCTAGAAAATTGCTTATTTACAAATATTTATATGTTGGTTTAAAGGTATGTAAATGGTTGGAGAAAGGAATATAAGGTTGCTGGAAGGTATGGCAGGGGTGCTACTAGGAGTTTGTTCATCCGTGCATTTCTATATTCTTCAGACTTCTAGTAGATGTTACCGTCTTTGGGCATACAAAGATGAACCCTAGGGCAGAGTGACAGGTCTCAGGACTGTGGACTTTCAGAAGCAATATGCTTCCTGTTAGACAAGAGTTGATAGCCCTTATGACTTAAATGTAAATAATCTGTATAATATACAAATCAGTTATAGGATTGTTTACCCATTTAAGAAAATAAGAAGTGTACAGATGTATTAAACTATACACATCCACTCTTTTGTGTGGAGAGCTGAAACTGGAAGAAGCCTTCTGTGTGACGGTGAGACTGCAGAGCACTGCTACTCGGGAGCGTTAGTTGAGTAGAATTTTAAAATACAACTGTGTTGAGGGTGGTTTTTATTTTTATATTTGTTTTTGCAGTAGCACAACTAACTCCTTTAGATAGATTGGATTGAGAGTCAGACCTTTGAAATTTAGCAGATCATAGCATCCTGGAATTAGAGGGTAGAGGCCTTAAGAATCTGCATATAACCATTTTATTTTATAGCTAAGAACATGGAGGCTGATCTACTTTTTATGTCTTACCCAAGGTCACATGGACCTGGATCCAAACTTTGTCTCCAGACTTCTAATTCCTCAACATTGCAGTATTTTTCCCTCTTTGCTTCTATACAACAAGACACTTTCAGTGTAAATAAAAACAAGTGTATCCTTGTTCTGCCTCAGTAAACTTTCGTATGAAATATGGAGTGCATTTCTATCCAATTATCAAAGTGAAACTTTGACTGATTCTGAGGCAGCTAATTAAGGAACTTGTACATCCCTGTCAGAGCAGGACCAGGGAAGATAGCACACCCAGGCCCGTGATGTGCAGTTCTTGGCCGCCAGAGCGGTTGCTTGTACCCTGTGGAAGCAGGCAGGGCTTTAATTCCCTATCTTTTCCGCTTGCTTCTTGATTCTTGCTAGATGAATGGCATTGTATGCCGCAGGTGTATTAGTAATTTCTGAGTTTGTTCCTTACTAAAAATGACCTCATTGTTTTGTGCTTCTTTTTCCATAATTATAGAGTAACAGGAAAATAAACCAGCTCCAAGTACAGCCCATAGCAGAAATCTTGTGCTCTTTATGCAAGTTTGATTTATAGACGTGTACTGCAGAGCGGAGTGACTATGAAACATTCATCTTCCCATTGCTAGTTGCCATGGAAATGGAGTACACAGAGCAGTGTCATTCCAGTCTGGGTGATGCCTGCAGTAGTTTATTCCTTTGTTGTTCTCGTTTCTTAAGCAACTGCCTAATGTTCTTTCATCATTTCAATTAATCATGCCTACTAGTTTTTATCTTCCATTGCACACAGAAAGTACTAAAAATGTGTGACAAAAATATCCTATCGTTTTAAATATGCATTTGTAATTTCCCCTCTTAGTCCCATTGGAAAAATAGGTCATTTCAATAAAGATAGCAGTATATGAATTTGAGAACAAAGCCAGGAAACCTGAAGTCACTCTAAGTCCCAAGGTTTCCTAGTGTTTGGATCTAAATAACTCCGTGTTTTGGTAATGTCATCCCCTTACCATCCCTTGAGGGCTATATCACAAACTCACCTCTCCTTTTGTTTCGTTTTGTTGGTCTTTTTAATGCTTTGAACAGTGTAAATATTTGTTGGATAGACATGGTAGATGTTAAAGAGGAAGAATCCTTTATTCTTGAAAGGTTAATGAAGTTTAAGACTTTTTACAGTGCAAATAAAAGGAATTCTAGTCTTTTAAAAAATAGAACCATTTTATCCCAGTTTTAATTCACATAATTCATAGCATAATACTTTAACAGCAATGAATAAATGTATATTACACACTGCTCAGTTTTGTTGGACCTTTGGCCATTTGCTTGGCTAAAGGAACATGTTCTAAAATAACTGGCTCTAGGGGCAGAGGAGATAGCTCCGGGCACAAGTGCCTGCCTGGCAAGTGCAAGGTCCTGAGTTCAATCCCTGGTTCCTCAAAAATAAATAAATAAATTGATTAATTAAAATAAAATAACTGGCTCCAAATTCCTGCTCCAATGCTTATTAGCTATGAGACCTTTGAAAAGTAGCTCAACTTGCTATAGCTCTATCTGTACAATAGCTGTAAAATTAAGATAGGCTTCTGGAGTCCTAACGGAGGAAATTCGTGCAAGGACTTAGCTCTTGCCTGGCACAGGATGAATGCTCAGTCAGTAGGGACTGCTGTCTTGGTGCTGGTGGCCATATTGCTATGGCTACTGAAGACTGAGACTGAGCAGAGAACTGTGCTGCTGCCCAGTTGACCCACATCCGTTCCAGCCCCAAAGCCACAAGACTGTCGACAGGCTCCAAGAGCACAAGTTCATCGCCAGTGATTTGTTTTACTTGGGCCACATGTCCTTGTTTCCTCTCAACACTTTGGCTAGTAGGATAGAAGCCCAGAGGTGTTTACTGTGGTCTTTTTATCTACAAATTGAGAAGCGAAGCCTGCTACAGGTGGTCTCTGGTGATGTGTGTTTCCCATCGGTGTCCTGGACTTTCTTTCTTTCTCTTTGTCTCTGTCTCTTTGTCTTTCTTTCTTTTGATGCAGAGTTCTCATTAAGTTTCTCAGGCTGGCTTCAAATGCATAATCCTCCTGCTTCATCCTCCCAAAGAGCCAGGATTATAGGCGTGTGTCACTGTGCCCATCTTGGGTTTGATTCTGCCCAGGAGCTATGTGTGGTGCACATTGGGAAGTAGGCTGCTTGGACATATCTTGGAAAAGGTTCTCATGCTTGTACAGAGCCTGAAATAGCATCTAATCAGCCTTTACCCATCCTTCCTTTGTCACTCCACAGTAGCTGCAGTGTGCCCTCACCCTTTCTGGAATTGAAGTTTTCCAAACTGGTGGCAGAAGCATTCTTTGTTGAAATTCATTCTCCTTGGCAGTCCTCCAGGGCACACGGCAATTCCTATTTATTTGATTTAGCTTTTGTGTGGTTAGCCTTGTATTTTGTCTGTTTTGCCTTGTGAAATTCTTTTTCCCCAAAAATTTTCATGTTTAAATCCCTTGGACTTCATTTCTGTTTATTTTCCAGGCTTGCTTCATAGTATTGTTAAAAGTTGTTTGATTTAAGCTATTACAAAATGAGTAGTTTTGGATTAATTTTCCTGCAAATCTGATCCATAGCCTCTATACTAGGTGCAGCTTTGTGTGAATGAGTCAAACCAAGTAGCCTTTCCAGTTTGCCCTTTACCATATTCTAATATAATACCACAGTGTCTCCATGTTCTTTGTTTAGCTCTTTATTTTCTTTCCCCAGTGGGAGGCTCAAGGGGAGGATCATGGGGAGCCTAATTGGTAGACTGGTGTCAGTTCCAAAGAGGTAGAAGTAGTCTAATTTCTTTGTATTCTTTGTTTTCTCTCTACTGTCATTCTTTCTTCTTCCTTTGAATATCCCACATACTTCACAACTGATCCCCAGATTATAAAACTGAGTCTAACTCTCAATCAAGCCTTCCAAGTAAATGAAGTTTGCAATGCTCTAAGTGATTGGAGTACTCTATAGACACCTATTTGTTGGTTGACTACACAAATCAGTGGCTGAAATTTGGAGCCTCTGTAGATGTTTGCAATCCTCCCAAAAGCTCTGATTGTCTGAGTGGTCTTCGCTTCATTTGCTGTGATCAACACACACTTGTCTTCTCTTTGTCCCTCAGTGACTGTCAGAGATATTTTAGCCCTGCATTTCATCCTCAGGCTTATATCTTGCTTTGTTTTGGAAACATATTTGCTGGCATCTTCTGCATTGAAGACAATGGGACTATACAAAGTAAACAAGATAGGCACTGCTCAGCCCTCTAGGAACTTATAGTCAGATAGTTAGAATCCAAGATGGTTTATTCTGAAAGATGATTACAAAGTATTGTGGACAGGAATGAGGCTTAACGAAGGCAGGGAGGAGGTACCAAGGCTGACTTCAGAGAAAGTGTAGTTATGTGAGACCAGAATGTTGAAATTACAGGCAGTGAGAGGCAGAATGTGTCTGCAGAGGTCAGCAGGAGAGCATGCATAACAAGTAGATTGGTATAGCCAATCTGACGTGGAATGTGCCTGCTCTTATTTGGATGGGTGGGTGGGGAAGGAACTAGATTATGGGAGGCTTTGTAAGATTTAACAAGAGGTTTGACCTTTATCCTGAGGACACTGGGAAGCCACTGGCATGTTTTAAGTAAGAAAGTGACACGATCAGACTCAAGGCCTGCGTGATCTCTGTTGCTTCTATTTGGGCTGATTTTAGACCTCCTTCCCAGACTCAACCTTTACCCTCACAATGTCTGTCCAGCTCATCATGTCCAGCTCTCTGCATTTTTCTGGATGACAAGGAGGACTTGAGTCAAATGTTAGCTTCCTATTAGAAGGCCCTGAGTCTGCTGTCTCCCAAGCTCTGGGCTTACTCTTACTTTAGAATGAATATATCCTCTTCAGTGCCCACTGGATCTTCATTTCCAAGAGAGTACACTATTTTGACTTCCAGTTTGGATCCCCTAGGATTTCGGTATAAGCCTGGATCTAGCCAGCATCCAGTGACCTCTCTTGACTCCTGAAATTTGTTGCACAGTTGACCTTTCCTGCTGAGTCAGACCAGACCTATACCTCGAGAAATTTCCCTAGCCTTTTTTCCTAATGGTGGTTGACTAGCCCAGATACTTCACATCTGATCCTCATTGATGCATATAGAACAAAACATTTGAGATGATTGATTGAAACAAGATGAGTTGAACTAGTTGATAGCTTTTGAGCAAGTTAATTAGCCTCTCTGTTCTTATTTTCCTCTTAAATAAACTGTAGAAACTTCAAGAACCCACATCAGTGGTGGAAAACCCTCTAGAGAACAAGTGCCCAAAGTGCAACCCCAGACCCACTTATATATTTTGAAGTGCCTACATTGCAATTAAATCCAAATGCTGATGTTTTAATTTAGGACAAAAATAGTTCATATATTCCTATCTTTTGTCTTAAAAATAATACGCAGGTCTTAGGTTCACCACCACTGTCCCATATTGTAAGGCTGTTTGAAATACTGAATGAGTGAATGTGTATATAAGCAGTGTCTGGCCTGCAGTAACCACCCATTGGCTTTATTTGTTTGTTTTGATTAAAGTATCTAGACTTTGCCTAGAGCCAGTGGCAGGACAACATAAAAATTTTCTGACTTCAGAAATAATTGATCATGACCAAATGGATTTTGATCTTAAAAGATCCACTTCTTTTTGCTGTGTATACTTCAGAGATGATAGTAGTATCACTCCCTACCCAGCTAGAGAAAGGACTGTTATGGAAATTCACAGACATGAAGGCATGATAAAAGAATTGATACACTTTGAATGCTGAGAGTATGCCAGCCACTCTTCAGAATGCTTTATTTGCATTAACTCATTTCAGTCTCACAACAACCCATGTAGATGGAGGTGGTGACTGTGATTACTTGTGTTTTATAGGTGAGGAAACTGAAGTAGAGAGGAGCTGAATGATCTGGATAAGCCCACAATGACTGGCAGAATTCATCTTAATGCATATAGGTGCCCCAATCTTGCAGCAGCAAGTCTTTGCCTTTCTCTTTCCGACCTCTCTCCAGGTGTACCCTTGAAAGGAGTTCTGACTGTCTTATCAATCAGATCTATTACATTCTGGATTTAAGAGCCTTTTCCAGTTCAATTTCAACAGAATAAAGATCTTGACAGGATATAAATTTTCATAGTAAAAAATAGAGCTGTATAATATATGGCTATAACCCTTCCCAGAGACCTAAGGTTGAGGATATATGAAAACACTTTAGCTGAATTACACATCCTTTTTGTAAAATTTCCTGATTCCAACAATATGGTCATAAAATCTGTTGATAAAAAAATCAGAAACTACTGCAATGCTATAAAAATGGACCTATGTTAACAGCAAAAAAATCTGTATCTTAGAGTGTCATGAACTGTTTAAACAGCATAATGAGAAACATTTATGGCTTAAATAATTGAAGTACACATTTCTCAGAATCCATCTACTCCTTTCAACCTTTTGTTAGACCTTAAATCACAGAGTTGACGAGCATGAGTTTCTCCATGAGTCTTCCATCTCTAGTAGGAGTAGTGGGATGTGCCCAGGCCTGCTGGTTCATTCTTACCGGATAGGTCCTATCATAGTGGGGAACTGACTTGGACAAGTCTGTTAACCTCCCTGGACTTCAGTGTCTTCTTCTAAAGGCCTTTTGGCTTTAAAAGACTGTACCTTGATTTGCTATTTCTGTTGTTTTTGCTTATTTATACTTTATTTTTTTAATTTTTACTTTATTACTTTTAATAAGAAATAACAATATAATAGTTTCAAAACATGTTAGTAGTACATTTGCAATAATCGACACATTGCATATTATTGTCCTCATAGTAGTTATACAGAGCACAGGGTGTAGACGTGATAAATTCTCTAATTGATATTGGTAAGGAAAGAATAAAAGAAAAAATTTCTTCTCTTTGAACTAAGGAAGTAGTTGTATACATAGTCCAATGTTCCATAATTGCAGTGGGTTACTGGTGAAACTGACAATATTGGAGGTTGTTGGTTTAAGCCTCTTAGAGCTCATCATACTAATCTAGCTCTGCATTTTATGCCTTGTAATTAAGCTTTTCTGCTGGGTGATCAAGGGCAAGTTAAAGCAAGACCTGTGTAACAAAACATTCATCTTTTGTACCTTCCAAGGTCAAATTCCCTCAGGATTAACTTTGGAACCATGTATAGTGCTTTGTAGAACTGTTGCCAGTGTCAGCCAACAGGACAAGTCACGGCCATTGCTTGACCAGTTTGCTGTCTGTGAAAGCCTGAGACAATGTTTTTTTCTCTAGGCGACTCTCCTTAGACACAATATACTTCGTTTATCTCTTTCCTCTGAGGTCCCTTAATCTCCTTGAATAGAAAATTTGGGAAACCACTGAGTTATAGGATGTTACAGTACAGGTTCATTTATGTTGCTTATTTATACTTTAAAGAGTATCATAATTAGCAGTAAAGAATACCTCAGAGACATTGTAGGTTCTGCTACAGACCATTGCAATAAAAGAAATATTGCCATAAACCAAGTAAGATGGATTTTTGTTTCCCAATACATAGTAGCTTATTTTTATATTACACTGTAGTCTATTAAGTGTGCAATAGCATTATGTTTAAAAAATGTACATAGCTTTAATTTAAAATATCTTTATTGCTAAAAACTGGCAAAGATTATCTGAGCTTTCGGTCATGAATATTTTGCCTCTCCATACTAATGGTGTCTCATCATGGTGGCAGTTGCTAAAGGTTGGTAGCAATTTCCTAAAATAAGAAAATAATGAAATTTATTTATTGATTGACTCTTCCTTTCTCAAAAGATTCTTCTGTTTGACAACATTTTACCCAGAGTAGAATGTTTTTCAAAATTGGAGTCCATCGTCTCGCACTCTGCCACAGCTTTACCAGCTAAGATTATGTGATATTCTAATCCTGTTGTCATTTTGACCATGTCCCCAGCATCTCAGGAAACCACTTTCTTTGTTTACCTACAGAAGTAGTTTCTCGTTAATGAAAGTACTGCTCTGAGTTTATAGCAGTTCAGTCACATCTTCAGGCTCCACTTCTAGTTCTAGTTTTCTCTCTGTCTTTCTTTCTCACTATGTAGTGCAGGCTGGCCTTCAACTCACTCTGTAGCCCAGGCTGACCTCAGACTCACAGCACTCCTCCTACTTCAGCCTCCTGAATGCTAGGATTACAGATAGGAGCCACCATGTCCTACTCTAATTCTAGTTTTCTTGCCATCTCTACCACATCTGCCATTATTCCTCCATTGAAGTCTTGAACCCTTCATAATCATTGTTGAGGGTTAAAATCTACTCCTTCCCAACTCCTGTTAGTATTGATATTTTGACATCCTCCCATGAGTCACAGATGTTCTTAGTGGATCTAGGATGGTAATCTTTTCTGGAAGATTTCCAATTAGTCCAAATCAATCAGGGGAATTACTATCTTACAAAGTAAGGCTTACAAAGTATATTTCTTAAATAATAAGGCTTGAAAATTGAAAATACTCCTTAATACGTGGGCTGCAGACTGGATGTTGTGTAAGCAGTCAAGAAAACAGCACTAATCTTGTCTCCATCAGAGCTCTTGGGTAACTAGGTGTATTGTCAGTGAGTGGTAGTATTTTGAAAGGTATTTCTTTGCCTGAGTGGTTTGTTTCAATAGTGGGCTTATCATATCCAGTAAACCATGTTGTAAACATATATGCTACCATCTAGTTTTTGTTGTTCCATTTAGAGGGCACAGGCAGAGAGGATTTCATGTAATTCTTCAATCCTAGGACTTCTAGAATGTAGCATAAATTCACCAGTTGCAGAAGCTACTAACAAAAATCAGCCTGTACTCTGGAAAAAAAAAAAAAAATTTTTTTTTTTTTTTTTGGCTGGCTCAGTCTGCCTTAAGGGTAGGGGTGGGGATTGAACTGCTATCCCCTGTGCATGACTGGGATTGCCTGTACAGGCACTTAAACCACTGAGCTAACCCAAAAGCCCCCGTCCTCTGAAATTTTGGCTTTCCCTCTCCAACTGTGAAACTCCTAGATGGCACCTCCTTTCAATAGAAGGCTGTTTTGTTTCCGATGAAACCCTGTTGTTTGGTGTGGTCTTCTCCATCAATGACTTTAGCTAAGGTTTCTTGGTCCCTTGCTTTGACTTCCACCTGAACACTTGTTCCTTCACCTTGCACTTGTTACATAGTTTCTTTCTGTAAACCTTATATATCAGCATCTATTATCTCCATTTTTTTTCCCCTGTAGCTTCCCCTTCTCTCTCAACCTTCCTAGGATCAAAGAGGAAAGTACCTTGCCTTGCTTTAGACTTTGGCATAAAGAAAGGTCGTAGCTGGTCTCTGTGCTCATCTTGTAGCAAGACCACAGACTGTCTCCATGTCAGCAGTAAGGCTGTGTTTAGTGGGCTAATACCTTTAATTTCCTTCTGGATCTTTCCCTTTGTATTCACAGCTTAGTTAACTGGTACAAGAGGCTTTGGTTTCATCCATTCTTAAGTTTTTGACATGCCTTCCTCACTAAGTTTAATCATTTTTAGCTTCTTTTGATTTAAAGTGAACATGGGATTCTTTCTTTCCTTTGAAAGATGCCATTGTAGTTATTAATTGCCATAATTTCAATATTTTGTGTCTCAGGGAATAGGGAAGCCAAGGAGAAGAAGAGAGA